>DWON01002015.1:0-22073 GCA_018251015.1 Phocides pigmalion okeechobee
TAGAACTTCTGTTCTATTTGAGATTGGACGTGGTTGTCCATGGGCTGCAGTGACCACTTAACACCAGGTGGCTTGCAAGCCCGTTTCTTATTCTTTCGCAATAAAAAAAAAACAATATACTGCTGCTTGTTTGCTTGATGTATCTTCGTTTATAAAGTTGTTCCAGTGGTAAATAAGATTATACGGGAGATAAAACAATGTGTTTCCCTAATTTTATTTTCTCCTCCCACGTTCAAGCCGGCGCCGCTGCGCTCGTACCACTATTATTGTTGTGGAAGTTATTAAATGCTTTTAGAGTGTCACGAACGTACTCATATCTCATTTCATACAAATAAAACGCGTTAAACAACACATACGTTTACAACCGCAGCAATTCAAAGTTTTATTGTGGTTATTACTTAATAAACATAAATTAATTTCATCGTCAACCCATTGCTGGACGGCTGTTGATCCCGCGTTTTCTCGTAAATTGAACAAAAAGGTCATAGGGCATAGTCCAAACCGTTTAACAAAAGGCGTTTAGGATTTTTTTGCATTAAATGAGTAGCAAAAGTTTGTTTAAGTCACACGATAAGAAGTGGTCGCTTTATTCCATAAATATGCATACACAATCTCAAACGGGTGTAAAACCATAACCGAGATTGTATGTAGTTAAGTTGTTACTCCTGAGGACTTAGGTCGCCCCGCTTGTAAATATAGCCCTATATGTCTCCGACGCAAACACTAGAATAGTTCTATGGCAGATTAGCATGGTACCTACCTTCTCAATTGAACTACAGTTCAGAATTCTTAGGTTTGCAATATATACCACGTGATATTTTTTATTAAAGCAAGGCATAATTAATTATTGACACTCACATCGAAAAATGTAAGTGAAAATTCACTTAGATTTCATAAGCGGAGTAGCTTGCTAGGCCAAAATTCGTGCCACGTTATAAAGGTTTAATAAATAATCGTCTAAGTGGAAATCGTAATCGTGAACTGAAAACTTCATAGTTGTAATTTTATTTATATTAAAGTTTGTTTTAAATGTCCGTACCTAGTGTGTAAACAGAACTACGTCTAAGAAGTGAGCATGTTTGTCACAGTTTTTACCATTGGAAATAAGTACACTGTTGACATTTTTACAGATTATTTGTAAAATTAAACATCAAAGAAAATCAATTTATTATTATGCAACAAATAAAGGAGTTTAAAGTGAAACAAAGTAATAATAATAATGAATATAACTAGAATGAAAGACAAGCCCTCTAAGTTATTCCAAACTAGCAGCAGATTAAGAAATAAAAATATAACTGTCAATTTTTAAGTGCCCTATAATATTTAAATTATCAGACACACAGACAAAAAACGTATGTTTAATAACAGGTTCCCATTGACCTGTAGTTACATAACCCTAATAGATAAGATGCTATGTCTTAGTCTTCTTTAATCGAACGATATTAACTTGACATAATTTGGCACTAACGAACAAATTATAAACTGTAGTCAGCCATATTCGAATTCCAATTTAACTCGGTTCGACTTCACCTGGCGTGGGCAGTTTAAAGGCATTTTGTAGTTACGAACTTTCGCAAAATAGATAAACAGTGGAACTCGGAATAGTATTTAAAAACAGATTAGTTTGTTGTTGATACAGCAAGAACTATTTCCGGGTAAATCAAAATAAGGTTTTCTGGTTGGATGCGCTAAAAAGTAATTAACTAAAGCGAAATGCTACATGTTGATTTTCGAAAAAATATTTTACAGTTTAGTTTTCCTGCCGCGTTCAAAGCGAAAAATAAATATGAAAATAAAAGCCCACATATATCATAATGTAATTAACTCCGTAGCGTAACGATATAAAGTTAATGAAAGGTATGACAAATCAGATTACATTACTTCGGTGTTGTGCGTGACGTGTTGATTAAATCAAATGGCGAAATTTAAATGTAACCCCGAATAAATAACGACGAAAACACGGAACATTGTAATCTACGGCCAAATCTACATTTGACAAAGAATAATCTGGAGACTTATAAATAAAGTTGTGTGCGGTAAATAAGCTTTTGTATTCCCTTAAATAACTATAGAAATATAGTCCGACCGAGGATACCCCGCAACTCACATATTCTACCGTGAAGCAACTCTGGTAAAATACCAGTCATTCGCCAGTCAGTCACAAATCGGTTAGAGAGGTGCGGTTGCCGGGTCCATTTAAAAGCGAGATGACCACCTCAATCCTCAGGAGTAGTAATGCATCTACATACGACTTCAGGTAGGACTTCGGTTTAAGGTTGTATGTGGATGTCCATGGGCTGCAGCGAATATTTAATATCAGGTGGCCTTCATACTCGCATTGTACTCTTATCATATTTAAAAATTACAATAATAATAATCGCAGATTCTTAAAATATACTTAGCTTTACGACACAATAACAAAGTGTGCTGGTAGATGTTGATTTCTTTTAAAATACGGGTACGAAATCGCAGGCATAGCTTATATCAAAAACGTAGATGCATATCAATTACGTATTTTAATCAAGTTATTCAAATACTGCTCAACCTTGCTTGTGTATAATATTCACTTAACACTTGTAGCTGAAAGATTTTTCCATACAACCTTCAACTGACACTTTATTAACTATAAAAATGTGACGTTATAATATGGAATCCTTCCATTTCGCATTTTAATACATTCATATTATATATATATTCAATGTTTAATACATACATTACTATCTATAGGAAGGTTAATATAAAGTATGTATTTAGATTTATTTTTCAAAATAAACCAGTGCGTATTATCTACTTTTAAGTTTTAAAATAAACAGTTTTTCCGTTTTCTGATAAAATTAACTCTTTGTTGTCGTGTTATTTTAAAATAAACCTTTCTCTTATGATCCTTTAAATTAAATTCTTTTGTTCTACCATTTTTCATAAAAATAAACAATTTTGTCATGTTCTCTTGGCTTAAACTGTTTTTATAGTCGTGTTTTGCTTTTAATGAGTTGTTGGACAGAATCAGATAATAGTCGCATAAGTGGCCACTAGATCGGCGTAACGGCAGCGTTGAACTGTCTAAACGAGTATAATAATACTTGAAACTTGCTGGTTTTAAGAATCTGGCAAGATGCGAAATATTTTTTATGTTAGGATATATTAATTATCCTTTGGGATATGTCAAACATATAATTTTATAGTCAAACTTTTTATATCACGCAAACCTGTACGAATCAATCGACAAATGAAGGCAAGTAAATGATATGGTGTAGTGTAAAATGTCACAATTTAATAATATGATCAACCAGTTCATGATTTAATCAATCTATGTTTGGGTGTTTTTGTATGTAGATTTGAAGTCAAATATCAACATCATTCGCAGTCGTCACTGAGGATTGATAGAAGGATCGAGCATATTTTTCACGCGACATACTACAGCATCTATCTAACGCTAAAAGCGCTGACAAAGCTTATTCAGGCGCTGTCAGCACGTCGGGGATCATGACTTTTATTTATAACTAGGCCGTGTCACGAATCACAAGAATAGTTTATGCAGTGTTTTATATTACTTTTGAATATTTATTATTTGATTATCTTTATATACATATTTCTTCTATGCGGGTGTATGTCATTGAACTCTTCCTAAACGGCTGGACCGATTTTAATAAAATTCTTTATATGTCTTCAGGCGCATTCGAGAATGGCTTAGATTCTTAACTGGACCTAATAACTGCCAATGAAATCGTATGTAAAGCTGATATTTCTGAACTTTGATCCAGTAATATATAATATAGCAGTAAAACCTGGCATACTTGCAGACTTACAGGTTTTTTTTTCAGAACTAGACAAAGCCTGCAGCGCGCACTAGTATGCTATAATTTATAAACAAAAACTCTGGTCAAACATATTATCTTAATATTAAGCCGTAATTGATAAATTTAATAGCAAAATTCATTGTCATGTTATACATATATATAAGTTTTTTATTTATATAACATAACTAATATATTTTTACGTTTATCTAGTACCATTATAACTTATTAAATACTGCAAATACTAGGTACGCAGCAAAAAATAAAAATGAAACAGTGAGCTCACGGAGGAAGATGAACTTTCTTATTTTTTACCCATTCCTTTTGCTTTTTTCTAAGAGCATAAATTTAGAAAAGGCGGGGAGTTTATAAGAAATTTCATCGCTTTTCAATAGTCGTCACGCCTCTCAACTGCTGACTGTTAAAAAGGACGAAAACATTTTATACGATTTCTTACTTCTATTTTTAGATACTGATTGACGCGCCTGAAAGGCTTTGGTTGAGGGAAAAATATTTTTCTTCAACATTTTACGAAATTTAACGTTTACTTCGATTTCTATACCAATTAAAGACATTTTTATGACTTCAGAGGGTTCGTCAGGATAGTACCTGTAAAAATAAGGTGAAATTACCTTGCTTGGTATATTAGACCATTTCTACATTGACACCCATTTACTGATTCATTAATAACTGGTCCGCAAAGAGTATATAAAAATTCAAATCAAGTAGAAATATCTAAAAGTAACATTTAATTACACATTAGAACTATATCTTGATCGGGGAAGTACCACCACCGCCCTTATAATTAACCATGAAGCAGCTCGTGTGTTTCGGTTGAAGAGGTACGCTTAAATACGACGCGGCTGTCTTAGTCTTCAGTACTAGCACCGTATCTACATACGACCTTAAATAAGACTTTAGTTGAGTATTCAAATGCTGGAACAATTCATTTACATTAGATGATCTGCACGTTTTTATATAACCCAAAGTAGTCTTAGGAGAAGTATAAACTATAATAAATGTCTGTGAGCTGTAGTATACCGTTCTTATTGTACAAAAAAGCAGACAAAACAAGTAAAAATTCTGCGCAGATCTGTGTTTGTTTTTTTAGTACCCGCGCAGCCCGCGCCGCTCGCTGCGCAGTACAAAAACAGTAACGACATCAGTTTTCCACTCTTAACGAGATTTCCGCACAGGAAAGCTTGGTTCTATAACTATTTAGCATTATTATCTACAAAAGAATTAGAATATGCTGGCACAAACTATGCTCTTGCAGAAATACAATGTAATAAATTGATTTATCCTCGGCATTTTTTTCCGAATATATCAAAAAGTAATACAGGATAACAGCTTGTAATAATATCAGCTTTATCATTGATTTACTGTGGGTAACCGGTGGATATTCGTGTTCCAACATATTACAAAGAGTGAATTCGACGTTCCTATCTACATTTATCTCGAGCGAGGGCTTGCCGTGTCAGCTTATTAGCCTTTATAAGGAAAATGCTCTCTATAAAGAAATATTTGGTACATAATCCAGCTTTTTACGTAAAAATGAAGTTAATATTTGAGATATGCTGATGAAACGTGGCTTAAGTTATTATAAATGATTTAAATTAATAATACGCTTACAGTGTTTATTATCTATTGTTTATTTTTCTTAAAAAAAGTAAATTGATAAATAGAAGATAAATAAAAATAATTGATATAAATATTATATGTAGTAGTATCAATTTTGTCTTCCACGCTGTGAATACGGTGTTGATCCTAGGGCTATAAAATCTGATGTAAAATTTTACTGTCACTTGTTATATCTGTAAAGTCAATCGTGAGACATAAGAGTTTTAAAAATTCTCAAAAATGTATGTAGTGTGTAAATTTACACTTGGCTCTGATACAGTTGATGGAGATGGCTCTAGCAGACGGAAAGTTGACAGGTTGATAAATAATTATATTTATTTTTAATCATCAGATTATGTTCAAATACACGGAAGCGATATAAAATCTTCACAACATTGTCATATATTTGAAAACTCCATTTCAATTAAATGCGAACAATCTCATAGAACTTCGTTTACGAATTCACGCAACACAAGTATCATTTTCGTTAAGCGTCCTTTTAAGTATTTGTCACAACAAGTAATTAGTAAAATTCAATTTTATACTGTGTCATGTTAATTACTTATTAGAATATCAATGCGGGAAGAGAATTTGTCGTTGATTTAATGTGTGCCGAGCCGACGCCGTCCGCCCGTGAACCGCGCCCGCCCCGCAAGTGAAGCGCGGATTACTACATGACAGATCCTCTTTAATTAACTTGTTACCCTCCGTCAACTCTTCTTGCCTCCAATCTCCGATATGGGCATGATGAAACACTTTCATTCTAACATATTACTTCGTGTATACATGACAAGAAGATTATAAGCGTTGGGTCAAAGGAAACATTCGTAACTACTACGAGTAATCTTAATAATCTATCTTTTTATTAAATACAAGTATAATAATATGATCATGTCATGAATTAGGTTTAATGAAACAAACACAATCTATTCGTCATAATATCAGCATTGGTTTGACAAATTAAATTTGTTGCGTGTGCTTTAATCTCCAGCATGGAAATAGGTATGTTGTAGAACTTTATACATCAACGATAACTTTAGTACCTTTCAGACACTTTTCATAGTATAAAAAGCAATTTACTGGGATACTACACGATTACGCAATCTATTTTAAAGCAGGTACATCGTATTTAGATTGTCTAACCAGGGCGACGGATATATACGTACCGATGTACTCCGTTTCATATGAATTTGAAAATGAGGATGTACCCGGAATTTGGAAGGAAATGTATCGATTACCTTTGCCAAATATACGTTAATTTAATTCGATTATCATTCGACTGTTATAGTCCAAATTGAACTTTGAGCCCAAGCCTCATTACTATCTTCGAATTTTCATTAATTAATTCTCATGTTATTTAAATATTATCTTTCTTTCTATAAATAAAGAAGAATAAAGAATCATATGTTATTAAATTACTATGTAGACTATTTTAAAAATTGGTTCCAAAACCCTGTGGTACAATCTATGATTGTAACATACAGACACAACCCATAAAAGATAGATATTCAATATTTATAAATATGTATATAACATGTAAAGTGTTAAACTTAGGTGCAAAACATACAACAAAAAGTTATGAACCCTTTCATTCGAAATGCTATTTCAACAGTTCGCATGCATAATGATATATACACGGATAATGCATTAATGATATGTACACGGATTGTGAACAAACTTGTTTTCAAGTCGTGCTGCATACAAACATCGGAAATGTTTGCTTTGATAAAGTTTTTATTTAAATAACTCTCATTAAAAATCCACCCGATGTTTTGACGATGTAGTCTCACACAAAGAAAATTTCTAGAAACATTTTTATTTGCCTTTTCTTGTAACATTTAGTTGCATAAATATTTATCTTCACTATTCATAATAATGGAGCTTTTAGATATATACATACATATAATTACTTTTGATATTTACTCGATCTCCTTTAAGATCCTCCTTGTGAAATCGATATGAACAAATATTGCAAATACAACTTAAAAATTAAGCAATTGCTGGGTCGTGTTTTAACGAAATTGAATCCATTTAATGGCAGATTGTCGCTACCGCTCATATCGCCATGGACATCTAAGTCATATAAGTACGTATATAGAACAGTAATCCCATCTGAAGTCGTTCACTGCTGGCTTGCTACTACTGAAGACTATCATATTAATTTCAAATGTAAAATCTCCGTTAAGTTAGTATAGATCTGTTTTATTTTTGTAATTTGATAGTAAGCATAAACCTAATGTTTTTTCATGAAAATTGAGGTTCAGATATGTATGATAAATATACACTTCAAAGCAAAAATAGATCATTTATTAGAGAGCATAAATCATTTATAATCTTGAAGTTTGGAGACACGGCAACATCTCGGCGCGACACGTCACAACATTATGTCACGGTCACGATTTTGTGTTCTCATGAATTGGGGAGTTTTCCATGTAATTTACAGCCCCGAGTGGCTGCCACTGATGTCCGGAAATTATTCTTTTCGCGTCGCTCACTTCTCGGTAATACCGAGAAAAGCCCGTTTATTCCTCACTAGGGCCAAGCCGTTCTTTTTATTTTATGTCTATTGCTTTGAACATTTTAACGGTCGACCGTAATGGTTCAGTTTTTTTATTAGCAATTTTTATGCGGTTGTTAATATCAATACTCTAACCGAACTGCCAAAACATCCAAAACAATTATTCCCGTATAGTGTTACGTGTAAAATACGTATAAAACTTTGACACGGTTTTAGTCATGCCTCACACAATTTATTCAGGTCATATATCGACCTGCTCAAGCATTATGCCTGCACTTATAGGTTTCCACGAATCGTCGTTCGATTTGCAATTACTATGAACAGGAAGCGTAATAAAATCAATAATATACTTTATTATTTACTTTAACGTAACATTAAATATCATACACGCTTCTTGCTTCAGAGTATATTTTAACCACTTGGTCCTAGGTTATCAATAAGTGGCAGTCTTTACACCTTGTCTGAAGCCTCCTGAGCAGTTTGAAAACTAGCTTTCTTGCTTGTTAACGGTTGATTACTAACCCGTATGTCCATCGATTGTCCTGTAACTTATGATTTTAAACTAATATCATCGAGAAGTTTCTACATCTCACTATTAACAATTTTAATTGCCGAAATTTCTAACCAATTGTCTGGGACTTATAGTAGGTAATAGTATCACCTGGCACATGTCAACTGTTAAGTCATGATAATATATATTACGAATACATTTTTATTAAAGTACGCACTTATCTTTGTAAAGAATGTATACCAAAATAGATCTTATTTTGTATTGTGGCGTGCGTGGCCATCGACCTTCTTGAGTGATGTCTGAAAGCTCTCAACGTGACGAAATTATTTTCCGAACTCTTTTAAGAACGTCCTTTTCACAATTCTTATATGGGTATTTAAATCTTTGCTTTAACATATACATATGTAGGGATATACTAATTTTATATTGATAAATTTCAACATTTATCTGTAGAAACCCTAAATTGGGCTCTACATATATAACAAGAACAAAAAAAAATTGACAAACGCGATTTCATAAAATCTTTTAACCGTATCACTTGTTATTTTACGTAACTTTTACTATAAATATATCTTTGTAATGACCTCAAAAACCACATCCCGCCTGATATACGAGATATAACAAACATGCACTCCATTTGATGCAAAACCCTTTGATGGTTATCACTAGTGGAAATCTGTAATCAACTTCATTTAGTCCTTCTATTTGCATTTAGTTAGAAATATAGACGACTAGCAGTGGCAATTTACTATGGTGAATTGCCACTGCTAAAGCTACTTCGATTTCATTAAACAACGGCATTTACACGAATGTAGTCGAATGTTGGATATTTCACGTATTGTGTGGGTTTGTATTTGTAACTATACTATTTCTTGCTCTGCAAATGTCATGCCCAACAATGACGATAGAATTGAATGTCGTCATTTAATTAAAAAGGTTGACTCGGCTCAATGTAACTTATTTGGGAGCAGCTACAGCTCTATTTATAGACAATTTGTTTATTCAATGAATAGTAGTAATTAACTGTACTGGAGTGCCCGTAAATTTCGCTCATTTAATTCCATTTCAAAACTGTCGACACCGTCGGGAGACAGTGACAAGTGGGTAGTTTTAACGCAACATTAGGTATGATTCATACTAACAGTACTATGTTCAGATTTTCGGTATTTGTTCAACCTTTATTATGTTAAAAGACTAGCAAACTTACCTATATAGGTTACCTGTTATTTATCATCCTTATGTCCAAATCCTATGTAACAAAGGACTGAAGCCCTATCTAGATGCGTTATTACTACTAAAGACTGAGATGGACTACTAACGTAAACCGGCGACTATATTTTTCTAAGTGAAACAAGAGTTGCTTCACCGCAGATTATGAGTGAAGCAGTAGTACTTCCCTGGTCAAATTACTGTTGTACTACCTATAAAAGAGTCATTTATCAATAAGTAAGAGATAATCATTTTCCTTTCATCGGTATATTCATAATACTCACATATTGGAAATAGTCATACAATCTAGTTCATTTCACTGCTGTCTATAGGCATTGATTACTAGAGTTAAATAGAACAAGAACAGTTATACAAATGCATTGTTGCCGCTGAATATTACGTTCTCATGAAATACTATGTTATGCTGTAAAGTTGTTTCACATAGAAAACGTCGCAATACTTAACTAAAGTAAGTATTATGTAATTTATTAGTAATACTTTACTAATAAATTATATGTATATATAATACTACTTTAGGTTTTATTTTAAAATTTTATATGATTCCCTGTTTTCCATACCCAAACTCTCCTCCTTTGAAAATACACTTCTTTTGCATAGATTTTTCAATTTGTGTTCTGATCGAAACTCATAATATGTCGTCGCATGGATCTGAATAGTATGACCAATGCCTTATCATGTGAGACGGCAAATTTTACAACGATGGCAAACAGTCATTTCAAGCTAAATTCGAGTTAGGAATAACTGACGGCCATTTTGGCTTATCGTCGAATACACCGAAAACGTATTTCCTGTAACCAATGTACGAAATTGAAATGACAATTGATTATGCAAGTTAACGATAAAATATTTATCATATTTTTACCGTAACAAAATTTTTGTGTTTTTTTTTGGCGACTATCCTAAACCTCATTTGTGGAAACGCATCTAAGTACGACTTCAAGTAGGACTTTTGTCCTGTTTGAGGTCGGATCTGGGTATTCAAAAGTTGCAACGAGCTCTTCATATCAGCCTGTATAGTTGTATTCTGTTGTTCTGTGTATAGTTGTTATTCTGATACTCATTACTCGTTCTCATTCTCGCATAAAATATAACAGATTTGTGAATGGAAGTGATTTTCAAGGGAGGAATACTCTCCGATGCGCTCTTATTTCAAATAACAGTTCGTTAGGTTAATTGTTAAAGGACTATTAGTAATAAAAGCCGCCCTAAACGAGCTAATAAAGCGCCGGCACACACGTCGTCCTATTACAAGCCGGAAAGAACGTAAAAGTGTCAAATCATTCGCCAAAATTACTTTTCCGTTGGCTGTTGCGATACACGAAATAAATGTGATTTAGAGTTTTGAGATTTTACAAATAACATTATCACTAACTGTACCAGGGTCTTCGTCCGCGTGAAAAATAAAACCGTATCTTACATCTTGTCTCAGTCAGAATGCTAAAAATTAAAATATTTCATACAAATCGATTAAAATAGTTTTTGATCGCAGAAATTAAAAAAAAATCAATACCATAATTATAATATTTTAATTAAATGAACTTACAATTATAATAAACAATCTAAAGGGATTCCGTGCCCAAGTGGCGTGATACCGAGAACGCTAGCCGCATTCCCGCGTTAAATAGCGATCGGAATTATCTGCGCGATTTGACTTGAAACCAATCAAAATCAAAATCAATTTCTACATTTCCATCTATTTTGTACATCAGTGTAATGTTATTATATTGAATAAGAATTCTCAAGACAGTCAATTTCCAAACACAGATATGTAGAATATATAGACAATAAATTTAAAACCAGTCATTCAATAATATCACAGTCAGACACTAAAATTTTATTCATATAAAAATATGTATACATATGTTTAGGTAACAATTGACTTCAACCAAGTGTTAAGCTAAGCCTTTTTTATTGTATTGAATTTAAATCATGGAGTCTCCCCAATTCCCGTCCCACACGTCCTTTTTACATATCCCTGAAAGGCAAATTTCGCAGTAATGTATTTTATACGTAACTCCAGTTGGTAGATTTTGTATAGGGTATTCTTGTGTAACGTTACGAAAATTCCCAGAATTCATATTATATTCTATATTATAATATATTTACATGACATGTGCGTTGAAACATACGAAATGTACGTTGAATTGTATAAAACTACATGTTCAATTATAATATACCACAAACAAAACTTACTGACATTTTAAAATGTATAAGTACCTTTTTTATTTTTACTTATATAGGGTAACGAAGGCAAATCATATGTTTATACGTAAAATCGAGCCTTCTTATTGCATTCATTATTACATACAACTGTTTGAGTATCTACCATTTCATCAATTTATTACTTTCCTCTTTTCAGAATGAGAAAGTATAGGTCATTGTCCATCACGTTAGCCAAGTGTATATTGATGGACTTTACACACCTTTGAGAACTTTATAGAGAATTCACAGACGCGGAGATTTCTCAAGATGTTTTCCTTCATCGTTAAGTGAAATAAGTAAGCAATTTCCAAAATCTGAGGTGCCAAGGAATCGATTTGCGGAACCCCCGCGTGACAAACCTAAACTTAATTAAGTTATCACTGCTTTTATACTCACCTTTTATCGAGTTCCTTCCTATTAACTCTGTATTGTAAAATCGTGTGACACGGTGACACTTTGACAGTTACCACAAGATCTTTATTGCTCGTATATTAAAAACCCTTCGTTAAAACTAATGATACAATTTCATTAGGATCATCCTACTTTAAAAAAAGTTTATAATTTAAATGTTAAAACGCCGTTAGTATACAGAGGAAGGATTACGGTTTCTTTGCAAACTCGCCACTCTTGTGGGCCTTTTTAACCTTTGAATACGGGATGAGCATCAATTAACCCTCAGCTTGAATATTATGCGAGCTTGTGGCCGAGTTAGTACCTCCTGTGATTATTATGGATGTTCTTTCTACCTGAGTACATTATTTGCACAATTATTTACACAAATGACGAAAATATTTTTACATCAAAAATGTAGCGTATTATCACACATTAGTATGCTTTGAATATCATTTATTTAAACAGAATATTACATTATACAGCATCGATGTTAAACATATAACACATGTAAGAGATTGTAGTTTTTTGCAATAATTTAATCTATTGTATATATGTACTTAGTTGATCAAATATATATGCTTACAAACTATAATAAGACGCAAAAATTTGAGAATCACCTACGCTCTATTTGAATTAATGTAGCTAAAAACGTTAAAAAAACTAAAGCATTCACTTTACGACGAAAACGGCCTAAAGCGCAAATGGCCTTACTCGTAAGAGTTTTCTAACTCTTGAATATAGGATGAGCATCAATTACGTAGCTTTTATGCAAATATTTTGTGTTTAAACTTCTACGGCTTAAAACTAGACAGGATTTTATATTTTTGACGTCATTTAAATAAAATTCGTTAAGAAGTATACAAATACTTTAGCAAAAAAATTGAAGTCTCCACTCATTAAGTCATATTTTATAAAAAATAAAGTATAGATTAAAGGAGCCAGTTCTTAATACGAAAAATTCTCAATAATAGATCCTGCCATTGTTTAAGCAAAAAGCAACCAAGCAATACATTTCAGAATACTAAATTAAGTACTTAATATATTCGATTTATCTTGGTAAAGATGTATACGTAACATACAACTACGACTAATAATAGAACTATAAAATATAAACAAATAAACACCTCTAATATAACACGACGATTGTACATCAACAATAGCGCAATAAATATGAATTCATCGTAATTTCAATGTAGTATTTTCCGTTTAAATGTACTTAATAGGCCCGTAGAATTATGCTCCAGGTAATACAACGTAATTTAAGTAAAAATTGCATTAGCCCGGATATTCACTGAACAGCGGGAAAGCTTCGTTGTTGGTGTCGCTAGCATACATTTTGTAACTGTAGAATATGGGATGAGTATTAATTACGCAACTCTCACGTAGTGAATATTATGTTTTAACCGCGTATACGTTTCGAAATAAAAACATACTTTTGAAGTTCTACTTCCTGAAAATGTTTTTAAGAATAGTTTCTTGAAGTTATAGACGTGTTGAGATTTTGTAATTTAGAGATAATTATATAAATGTATTTGCGTTTACAATAAATTTGTAGATGATATAATAATACTGTTTTTCACTTAAAATTAAGAATTATTGTCTGTATATCTAGAACTCCTAGAAGAAGCTGCTTTTAACACTATCAACTGTTTAGCTTTTATTTTGCCAAAATATTATTAACTCGTTTTAAGTTGTCTCTTTCTTTATCTATTGTATGCATACTTGTGAAATCGAATGTAAGCTTACTTCCTGATGATAAAATGTAAGGAGTAAAGAAAACAAATGTCCTCAGAAAAACTCACACAAAAATCTGATTATTTGCGACAACATATTATTTCAAGCGCAATAAAATTGTCTGTAGTTGTTATGTTTCACACTTATTTATTATTTACTTTTTAAATCTTGCGAGTGATTCTAGGGAGTAAAATGTGATAATCTTTTAATATTTATAGTCCGTTATAAAAATGTGATAGGTGTTACATAGTTGTTTTTATTATGTGTAATTGCATTTGACTATGTTTGTGTATTTTTAAATTCTTTAATACATGTACCAAAATTATAATTTAGATATTTTAGTCATCCTATCCTATATCCTATTTATTCATCCTTGTATAATGACGAAATGTAAGTTGCAATTAATTTTTTCAATAACCTTTTACGCAAAATAAATGAAACCAAAACAAATGAAGTGATTCATCCATTGTTAAGCGCAACGTAAAGTTAATTATATAGCAGCAATTTTGCCGTTTAAGCGCAATGCCCCGAATGCTTACGAAACTTCATTTATTGCATTGCTACCAGCGAATAGATGATACCAGACGATCGAGATGGGGACCAATAATTTTGAGCGGTCGGAAATCATACTAGACGATGAGTCAATTCTATACGAATAAATAAAATTTAAGTGTTAGTGTGTTTATAGAAAATTTAAATAACAGCTGTTCTTATGAATGTAATAGCTCTTTTATAAATATATTCCCTATCTGTCTTTTAGGAATATTTTGGAAAAATACTAACTAGGTTTGGATATTTAGATAATGGAAAAATAATTTTATCGATAATGGCTGTGCATTTTAACTTTTATGTGGCCCATGGACATCTGTTGCAATAGGATTTTTACATAAAATTGAACAAAAATACGTTGCTACGCCTAAGGAATAAAGTAGAATTGCGTTTGCAACATACCTACGATGTACTTACGTTTTACTATTTTACGGTAACGATACAATTCTGCCATGTCTCAAAGATCCAGATTAGTAAAAAAGGAAATGCGGTATGGCGGGAAGCACACGACAAGTGCCATGTTTATGAATAAAAGCCCAACTACGAAAACAGAACAAAGGTTGAGCATATGTAATTGTGATTTAAGAGGCATATATTGCAGTCACACTATTTGAGTAAAGTAAATTGGGACTCCAGATAATCATAAAAATTTGTCTATCTTTCGTTTAAATTTTAAGTACTTTGTGAATTAATCCCAATATAAATCGAAAGAATATTATATTTATAATGAGAATTACACAGCACATTTTGAATGACCGCATCATAAGTACTTATTTTGTCGTTAACTTATTAAACCAAGTCACAATGACGCGACATTCCCATATAAATGCTAACATGATGCTATGATTTATGCCAACCTATTCTCGATTATTTCAATCGTTTACTAAAACCAAATTAATCTTCTTAGTTCATTAATTTCCAACCGGAGTCTACTTAAACAAGGATCTTTGAATATATTAATTTAAATTTCTTAAAAGACAATAGTACAAATACCGGAAGATTTTGAGTTCAAAAGGATTCGTAGCGTAGTTATAAATAATAAGAAAGCAATAAGATGTGAAAGAATATTAAATACGGTAGAAAGTTTTCGATGGATGCAAATAAAATGTAAATCAGCATCACTTATGCGCGGAGAAAGTGGAATTTAGGGAGTTGTTAAATTTTAACAGCGCTCGACTGAGACGAGTACCCGATTTCGAAAGGTTTAAGGGCGCATATCCCTTTATAGCCGGCGATTCCCAGGGCGCTGCTGCCGCTGCCAAATCGGAATACCCGCATATTATGTTGTTATTACACACAATACTCGTATTTTAGAAAATTTCCAGCCTGTTGAATACACTCAGATTGGTTTACAGCCTCCAAGTTTCAACAAAAGGAACTACGGCATGATTCGGTTCTCTTGTTTGTTACTGTTGGTTTATTTTAATGCCACATAGTTTATTTTTGTTCCTCATTTGTGTATATATTTATTTAAAAATACATTTAATGATTTAATATTATGCTTTACATAAAAATAATCATTTCCATATTTTTGGATTATAATAATCAAATTCTTTGGGCATAATTTGATTCCATAATAAATTATTTTACGGCTTAGATTATTTTACTGCTATTTTCCATTTTGCTGTTTGCTTTTAAACTTGTGGAATTAACAAATCCTGAATAATTATACCATATTTTCCTTCATGCACTATTTAATAAAGAAACTTACGACAAAATTACTTTTTGGTATTTTTAGTTGAAGGGAACACCGAGAGTGAACTGAAACGGCCGACCCTGAATAAAAAATAGATTACATAAAGTTATTAGATTAAAGTTTCATAACAAAAGTCCGAATCGTACGCATATTTTTACGCCAGGAACTGGCTATTATTTCGAAAGCGAAAAGTGTAATCCTCAGACTTAAGAACTTTTAATGAAATATAGAAAAGGAAGACTGTCGTAAATTTTACCGCAGTGCTCGCGGCGCCAGCCAGTTCAGGGTTGCCAACTAGTCCATAACAAATTGGAAAACTAAAGGAATCAAATTACTTCAACGTACGGAAATATAAAAATCCTATGACAGGTTAATAGCATTTTTATAAGGTTCTTAAAAATACAATGATAGTATTCTTCCTATTTCTAGAAAGGACTTCGCTTTCTAAAACTATTAGTTTTCTAAAACTTTTCTAAAACTAAGTTGACGAAAATCTCTAAGTTATTTATCGAAATCTAAATTAAAACCCAAAATCAAAATATGTCAAACAATAATTAAGGGTTCACGAAAAATGATCAGTTGACGGCCCTTGAAACGGACAAATTGTAACGAACACGGCCTAGGTCTCACCACGCCCACCGGCTGAGGTCTGCGTTAATTAACCAACTTCCAGCTCCATCAATAATACCTTACTTATATTGTGTTCGTTCGGTAACTTTTACAATGTATTATATTAAAATTTACCTTTAATCATCTTTACACAAATAACAAACCCACCTAAAAGCTTATTACAATACAAATATGTTTATATATATAATATGTAAAACTTATATGTACATCTAAACTAGTGTATTTGTAAAATATAAACGCTAATGCATGGAGATGGATCCTTATTGAGTTCTAAAACGCGCCTGTCAAGCACATCAAATTGACTACGAGTCATTTTGTAATGTGAATTTATTTAACGTGATGTATAATAATAATTTATCCTTGTAGCGCGGGACCAAAATAGCGCTACAGTATCTCCTGTCTGTCGTAAGAGGCGACTAAACGGAGGACACTTGTCAAGATTTGACACCTGGCCCTTTCGTTGGAAAGGGTTCAGAAACCGGTCGCTTCCTCCACGGAGAAGAAGAGCGAAGGCCGCGGCGTCAGACCGGTCACCGCCCCCGCTTATACGGGGAGGAAAGGTCAATCATCATCATCGATCCGCTAACCTTCCGGAAGCTCCTCCTTAACGCTGCCCTGCAACCACAATACGGATCCCTGACCCGCGATGCGAAACAAGCCCAACGGGACCGTACACTAACGCGTCGCATGGGCCCGCGGGCTGTACCACGCGCTGGCATCGGGCGAAACCAACTGGCGGACGGCGTAGGCAGAGGGAGTTGAGCATGCCGGAGGGATTATCCCGAGCCCGGGTTAAGGCCCGGGCAAAGACGATCTACCTCGAGGCCCGTATTCCCCCGCCCAAAGAGGCTGAGACGTCACCCAATGATGATGATGAATAATAATTTCATAATAAATATTTGAACTATCAACCGCTCTTATAAATTACTTACTGCCCGAAGGTTGACTGGCAGATAATGCTTTTAGCATTAAGTCGGCCTTTAGTTCTTATACATTTTATTCCTTTAATATACATAAAGAACAAATATTATTTCTATCAGGCGAAATTAGACTTATAATAACCATCATCATCAATCCTTCATTCTTGCATTGCTTTGCTCTGAATGTCATAGAGTCGAAATCTTTCATCTCTTGGTCATTACTGCTTGTCTTATGCCCTTAACCTAACAATAGAAATATAATTAGTGTGATTGACTAAGAAATATCGAATTATGAAAAATTATGACTTGGCATTGTACGTGAAGAAAAAAATTTAAATATTTTGTATTCCTGACAAGAATAACCTCATTATAAAAAATCATGTTTCGTAGCAAAACATTAAGTGGAAAATTAACGTTTGGTCAAAATTAAAGTTCATGAAGGTGAATGTACAATTATTGAACACCAAAACGTGGTATCTTTAATATAATGTACATTTTGCTCGCTATATTTCATGTCAATTAATATCCCTTTCAATCATTTCTGTTCAGGTGTCGCGATTTACTTGACATCAATTTATTAACTTTCCAAGATGACACAGAGAAAGGAATCCTGTTAGATATGGCATCCGTTTAATATAAAGAACAAGAATGAGCAATTAATTAATTGTAACAATAACACTTAAAAAATGTCATTCATAGATTCTTCACGAAAAAGCAATTAGCGTTTTAGGAAATTCAGTTCAAACAAAGAAAACTATCTACCGCCCGAGCATATATGCTATTGCAACATTGCACGATTGGCTTGCCCGTAAACATAATTAGTATAGGTACATGGTTCGCTAAAGAGTTGTAATGCCTAACTTGGCGCTGTAATAGACTCTCAGTGGCACCGTAAAACTCATTGTCAAGTTTGATAATAGAATAATTAGGAATGCGTAAATTTCTGAAAAATCCACTACGTAAGTAGAGACCACTAAACTTAATAGAGTGTTCATATAATATATAAAATGCTTACTCAGCATATCCTAAATTTCAGTCTGAGTTTTACGTCGCTTCTACGCGGCCTACTTTAAGAGGCGTAGTAGATCGTTAAGAGTGTAAACAGAACTTAAAACAGAAGTTAGGTATCTGCATTAATCAGTTTTCAACATTTTGTAACTAATAATCCAAATAAAATAAACGTTGTAACTCGCTTTCACTTCGGTAGGCCTGGCCTGTTTAAATAATAAGAGTAGTTAACAAGCTTCTAAATTGATGTTAAATGGTTTCTGCATGAATCTCAAACAGGACTGAATTCCTTTTTGAGGTCGTGCGTGGATGCATTGCTACTTCGAGGACTGAGTTGCTTCGCCAGGGACTGTGCTGGCAACAGTACCTCTTTAACTGAAACACAAGATTTGCTATACGGTGGATTATAAAAGCGGCAATAGCACCTCCCTGTCGACCTATAAGATCTAGCACCTCTTAAAATGAGAATCAAATGTAAATGTATTGTAGTATTAAATAGATGTTATATTTGAGGCGCGGCTTGTCACTGCTGAATATTGTTTACACCTGCTTCAGTTTACCCTGATTGTCGTCTTCAAATCCACTAAGGCCGTTCTGCACAACATAGATTAATGGTGGCTTGCCTTTTATGAAAATTCTGAAATTCGTTTACGCGAGGTTATTATGATTATAACAGTCTGTCAAACCATTTTATCTCTCTATTATGTCATTATTATTCCTTTATCTCTAGTATTCGATGAATTACTATGAAACATATCTCGCAGAAGCAATGACGGTGAAGCGTGATTTATCAACGTTAAGTTATGAAGCCGCATAATTGAGATAGATTTCGAAGAATTCGTCAGCCTGTCGTGTTCTAAATAACAAAAAAGTAATATAATCACAATGCTCTATATGTCCTATTTGGACAGTAAAAAGTACTAAAAGTCTTAAATTATGAATACGTCATTATATTCGATAAACATTTGTAATGATGGTGTCTTTGTGTATTATATTTCATCTCATTTACCTGAATAAAATTGCATTATATCAAACTCAATTAATTTTATCGACCGCATTGGATGATGTGTATCTTAATGTAGCAATAACAACAAAATATGGTGATTTTAGTTCGTTTTGATGAGTGAACATAAAATGTTTTAAAACATTAAACATTAAAGTTTTAAAATGTTTTGAGATTTGCTTATAAGATTAGCCTGTGCAGGCAAATAAGTAGCCCAAACTAATGAAATCCATAATAATGTCGTGAAAATATACGTACGATGCTTAGAAAGTTACAATTACTTTATAATTATAGAACAATATTTATGAAATCTAAATATAGTCAAATAAAATAAGTTGACCCCCAATACATATTTACATACATAAGAAAATGAAAGTTAAATAAATTCATAATGCGATTCTGATTGCCACATAAAACTTTTTGAGCAGGGTCTCGCTCATAAATCAACAGGGGTACGATTCAAAACAGACTAAAGTTTTGCAGACTACGAATGAAGTCAAATATAGCCAGGATATTTTAATACAAACGTAAGATCAATATGAAGGTGACAAGACTTCGGTGCTATAGTCTTTTTATATTTATGGGAAACGAGTATGTAGCCCAAGTGGAGGTAAACAGTCACTGCCGTCTATAGACATTTGTAACGAACACCATATAGAACAGGAGTTCCACCTAAAATCTATGATAGATACGTTAGTACTACTACTGCTACAGAAGTCGGAAATAGTCGTTTTATATTTAATTTTCATACGTAAGTAAACTGGCAATCACACCTTTCACTGAAAGCCAAAAATTGATTCAAGATAGGCATATACGTAGAAGTAGCATATGTCCCGTCGAACTGTACGGGTCCTACCAATATTTAAAACGAAAACAATGAAGATTTTGCTAAATCGCACAGGATGGATCTTTGGCTAGGATATATTGATTGTTAAATTTAAATTGTGGACAGAATATGCTACATGATTTAAAGCTGTTTCGTGTAATTTTGATCCATATTGTATAAGGAATTCGTAGTCCTATGAAGTTAAGAAAACCCAACAAGATTACTTTAATAAATCTTTAGGTGCGATACCTTAACCAATTCAGATTTCAACAAAGAGAATTTGGAACTATTTAAAGACCTCTGACGTTCTGGGTAGCATCGTAACATAATATTATACGAGTATATGTAGATCCGTGCCTAACAGTAATACAAGAAAATATTGCGCAACAATACCCATCTTAACTAAAACCTTTTTTATTTTCGATTTGTATAACATACCGGCCACCAAACTAGTCCTGTACGTAAAAGGTTTCGGCTTGTCTCCGGTCTGGTAGACATCTGAATAACGAATTTCGAATTTTTTTATAAGTCTGGGGCGTTTGTGTACACATATTTTTGTGTATCCATGGACCCACTATACAAGTAATCTTAGCTTGGTATTATGGATATATTACGCGTTACATGCGCCATTTTTATAAAATAGAAAATAGACAAGGTATCAATCGTGATTGTCAGAAAATTTACCTTTCTATGTACGACCTACATTGTGATCGTTGCATCCAATACAACCTCTTTACTGCTGGAAGCCGCTCTTGAGACATATCTCTTCAAATACATACGTTGTTCGTAGAACTTAAACCATTTTGATACCGCTCTTTTGTAAACTTTAGCTTTAAGGTAAAAGAAAAATAACATCTGCGTGGATAAAATCCGCTTAGAACATCTTACTTCAAGTCGCAAGTAAGACTTTGTACTTACGTTGGTATCAGATGTAGGTACAAAAGTAATTTTATTAATAAACCAGTCTGAATCTTGGCCTACTTAAGTAAAATGATCAAATTCTACCGACTTCGGTCCTGTTAAACGCAAATGTAAATATCCATGGGCTACAAGCTCCTTTGTTAGTCTATTAACAAAAACATAAATGCATTATTTTTGAATACTTTCCTTAAAAGCTCAGACCATCTCGCTACACACAAGATAAGACACTCTCACAAACTCGCGCAAATACAATACGTTTACATTAAGATTACCTTTTATTCAAATAATAATTGTGAAAAAATTAAAACAAATATATATTGTATTACAAACCTGTTCTCTGGGGAAAACTTTACATTTAGCAGCACGGTGTAGATTAAAATATCAGTTGGTATGTATGTTGTTTGTTTATGTAAATGTTTTGATTAATGAGATTGAAGATTTTTGTATTTGTCTACAAATCAAAAAATAATTAAAAGGTGGTAGAGCCGTTAGCGCTCGCCCGGGGCGGCACAACCGCC
>DWON01002016.1:0-22062 GCA_018251015.1 Phocides pigmalion okeechobee
AGTTTGAAAATGTATTTAACATAACCCACAATTCTTTATGGATCAATGGGTCTCATCCAGCCCACCCACGAGATATAAGATGGACTTTAAAATCTCTTATGACCGTATCATTATCTATGACATTGCTCTTTTTGTTATCAAACTCCATAATAAACTACCGTATGCCAAATAAAGAATACACGGATGTGGTCAGAGAAGCTATAGTAGCAACCTTAGCGTTTACCCTTATTTGCAAATTCGCTATAATTGTGTACAACAGAAATATTGTGCTCAACTTGATTCGATATATTGATGATGATTATGAAACATCGACCCAGTTTTCAGCAGAAGAAGTAGAAATTATGCATAAATATATAAAGAAGACCAAACCTCTCATTAAATTTTGGTTAATATCAACAGTGCCCACACTCTTGGTGTTCCTTTTAAAGTCCGTCGGTGGCACAATTTACTATTATTGTAGGGGTGAATTAAAGTATGTTCAATTGCTTGCAATGATCTTACCAGACATACTTGAAAGACATAAAAGCGAACTTTTCGGATACACTCTAGTGACCTCTATCGATGTTCTATTTGGCGTGTACGCAATATTCGTCTACAATGGTTATGAACCTCTCATACCAATATTTTTATTACATTGCTGTGGTCAGCTGGAAATCCTTAGTTTACGTATGAAAAATATTTTTAAGCAGACTACTGATCCTGTGGAAATATGCCATAAAATTAAAGAAATTAACATTAAACTTCAAACTATTTATAAGTAAATATAACTAATGGTTATTTACAAAATGATAAAATGTACTTATATCATTTTGTGCTTGTTATTATTAGAACTATTCGTTTCTATTTTCAGATTTGTAGAAGATGTTCAAATTACATTTGTGCCTTTATCAGAATTTACCATGAAATCAACTACGTTCGTGCTACCCTTTATAGTTTTTGAAGTTGTCCAGGTAAATTATTTAAATAATCAGATTAATTTATATATAAATTATTGAAGATATTGATTTAATTAAAGCCAATGTTTTGATACCTAATACTGAAAACTTAACCGTTTCTATTTTAAGCACAATAGGTTGCGCACCAAAAACGTAACGAGTTCATTCGTTCAGTAGATTTTACTCCTCACATTTTTCTCATACCGGGCGCCTTATATTATTTGATGAAAACTATTTCAATTATTTTATAACTAATAAGATACTACATACATTTGGAGTAAATATATATATATATATAACAATACTATTAAGAAAAGTATTAAGGATAACAATGTAAATAACACGGTAACAATAAAGAAAAAACACAGGTATCGATTTATATATACTCACCTTTTAGGTATTATAACATTCAATTCAAATACCTAAAAAGTGTTAATAATGTATAAATATTACCTTCATCTTTATTACATGTTAATCATGCTAATATGTTAATTTACTATTTACAGTCCTTAAAGCAAAATGATGTAAACCTTGAATTTCTATCGTTATTCTCCGGCGCCGTATTCCAATTCTTCATGCCTTGCTACTACAGCGACTTTCTTATGGAAATGGTAGGTAATAAAAAAAATACAATTGAAAAGATTACGAGGAACATTAAAAGTGCTTTGAATGACGTCCAGTATCTTTAAATCAATAAATGTGGAATAAAATAGTTAATTAACAACGTATAATTTATCAGGTATCGGGAAGATAACAACTTCGCTGTATCCGCTGTAAAACAAATTATTTTGCTTCATTATTAGTATGTAGTAACGCTTTTGTGATTGACTTTGGGTGGGGCTCCTCTTTTATATCTAGTCCACTAATGATATCCAAAGAAGAAAGTGACCACTAACCATTGTCAATTGCACACTTTTTTCTAATTTAATTTGATTAGAAATAAACCCAAAGAAATAACCCATGTACAATATATTTATTCCTTTATTTAATACTTATATTAACAATTAAATTCTTTGTAGAGTGAGTTCATGCGACGGGAGATTTACTCATGCGGTTGGGAAAATTACCCAAATATAGAAATACGTAAGTCAGTACTTTTTATGCTGACGAGGACAATGAGACCTGTCGTTCTCAATACTTTTTTTTATGCCCTAACTCTTGAGACTTATGCTGAGGTAAGAAGATTATTTTTATGTGGAAAATTGTTATGTTACTTATTATATAAATTTAACCTTAAACTAATGTATTAACATATTTTGCATAATCAATATTTATTCCTTTATAATCATTTTCCACAAAACGTTTGCCAATTTGTCGTTTATTGCTTTATGTATCTAGATATTTGCTCCACACTTCTATAATAAACGCTCCGCACACCAAAAACATTTAAATAGTAAACTAAAATTGTATTGCAATTTTAAATAATCATTGCTCAAGCTATATTTTAAATGTTAATTTTGAAGTTTTAACAATGGTTACAGCGGAATGAACAATTTATACATTTATTCGCACTATGATTTTATGTAATAGCTAGATAAATATGTTACTTCTTTTTAGATGGCTCGTCAATCTTACGCTATATACAGTATTATGAATGCGGTTTGGGCCTAGGTGAAAGAAGAAATAATCTATTTAAATTGTTAAGGTAACATAGTATAAGGAGCAAGACGGATAAATAATATAAACACTACAACTGTTCAATAATACATAACTCTTTATAAATGTTATTTTATTTTGTCATGTAAGCCTACGTGAAAATATAAACTTAAATACATATATGTCAATTTAATCACGATTGTCTTTTTATCTTATTGTTTATCTTCATGCTTATTACATGTTCCATGATAAGAAAATATTGTAATAGATGTAAACTTGTTGAATCGATCGCAAATCAATTTTCAGATGTGATCACATCTTCACTAATATTAATTCCAAGCAGCGTTTAAAACATTGAAAATTGCATAGGATTGATGATATATCTGAAAAATGGTAATTTATTGAATTATCTGGAAGTTTCATATATTTGTGTGTAATATAATATTAGTAAATCTTGTGTTTCGGTTGGAGAAGTGTGGTGCCGAAGATACTTACATGCAAGGTGACCATCACGATCTAAGTTTTTCCGAGTAGGAACACAACTAATATGACCTGAAATACGATTTCCGTACTGTTTGAGGTCCGATATGGACCATGGAACACAGTGACCATTTATGATGTAGGTGGACTGTACGTGCATTTGCTACTTTTTGAACACAAAGTAAAATAAAAGTTTAGTTGATTATAAGTATGTTGATATTTCTGAAGACTATGACGGTCGTTTTATTTGTAAGTGATTGGGCAACCTCATTTTACAATACTATCATTTCATATTCTATACCATCTTGAAAATGATAAAATATCATATACATCTATTTGAATACTTACATCAGTCAGTGCATCAAGAGAGACTGCTCGGAACATAGTGCGTACTGCGACCGGGCGTGCGGCTCGCGCTTGTATGAGAAGTAGTGTGTTTCGTACTCCTCTGTGTCGTTCTAAATAAGCTTCCCATCCACACTTATATACAGCAAGACGCAAACTCTCCCCCTATCAATAATATTACGTGTAAAGCACCTATTCAATGAACTATATTTACAATAGGTACAATGAAATTAGGGATGTCTTGTCTATTTATGCATGCATTAAAATATGTAAGGTTAATAATTTAGTCAGAATAGAACAGAATCTACGTTATTTGGAATCAGATGGTCATGTGTGAGCTCTACCCAAAGCTTTAATATTATTGCAATAAACTGTATTTTCCCGTAAAACGCTTCAAAATTATACATACAAGTTTAAATAGTGTATCTTTATAAAATCTTGTATAATTTCAAAATAAACAGTGTGTGCTAATAATTTGGTACAATTATCAAATGCAAATTTCTCTATTAATGTTAACGGTTGCCCAAGTATATATAATGAATCTATGTGCAGTACATAAAATAAAAACTAAAAATACCATGTCCATAAGTTCGTCGCTATAATAACAAGGAATGCTGGAAAGTGCTATCCCGCCAAGAATGACCGTAATAAACTCTATCTTTAAGTCACCTTTGTTGAATGACTGTAACAAAATTGAGTAATTTAAGTTACAAGAAAATTCGCCGAGTCACTTATGATTGGAATTGAAATAATTGAAAAAAAATGTCCAGTTCATGAAGCGCACACATCCTAGCGGCAACTTCAAGATCGGCAAAGTTTAAGTTAAAAATTAGATGAGTGATCGCTAGCACTAAAATATTATTTTCTCACTGGAGCACCGTGGTTGGATATAGTACCGAGTCTCTCGAGGAAGACCCTTGTCCAACATTGAGACATAAAATGGATTGCAGTAAGCCATACAATGTTCTAACTTACCTCGATAACTTGGTAAAAACATATAGGAAGAATAATAGTTGTAGCTTTTAATGTCAACTCGTATAATATTTTGAAACTTTCCTGCACACGTTCGACAAATCTATAAACAATATGAAATATAATTAATAATTGCGTACAACAAAACCTTTTGTATAAATATTGGTATCTTTTAAGTAAAAAAAAATATATATGCAATGCTAAATTCATACACTTAATACATCCACCACTACCTTACTCCTTAGAGATAGTAAGACATATGTTGCCACCTTATTTAGATTATTTTTTGAGTTGGTCACAGATGTCCGTAAGTGGCTATTGTTTTATATGATCAATTAATTGTGTAACAAAAAATATAAAGTATTTAATTACTTGTAAATTAATTGTAATTGTTTTACAATTTCATTTAAGCTTCTTAATGTTGATTTCTCAGAGTCATTTTCTTTGAAAACGTTGATAATTCTTCTTCTTACAATTTCTAATCGACCACAGCCATGAAGCATGAATACGGGCCCCAATGGTGCCATTGCAATGTACATAACTAAAGCATAACAATCATAAAATAAAAACAAAGCATAAAGTACAAAATAGACAGCAGGTTCATTTTTTGTTTCTTCTACTGGACTCGGATAAGTTAGGTCGTACAGATGAACAAATTTAAATTCCCCTTTAATTGAATAATTTGCCATAAGGATGAATGTTTTAAGTGGAAACAAACCAGCCGTAATAAAGGATATTATTAACCATATATATACAACCTTCTTTCCTCTTTGTGCATAATTAAATACTACACGTTGTTCGTCAACAGATAACGTTATTGCTTTCTCATAATCAACCTTCATTTCGTCAATCAAACCTTTCAATAGATTTTGATACTTTAACATAACGCAGTATTTAAACGTCACTACGGTAAAAATTACACTTAAAATTCCATTCGAACAAGCTTGACTAAAATCGTTTTTCTTAAGGTCGTAAGCAACGGTGCTGTAAATAAGAATACAAAAAACAAAGAAAAATATTCCGTGCATCGACAGGAATTGAATCGCCCATTTTCTATCTCTGGGATTATCCGGATGAGATTTGTTTACTCTCATTGCTAACGTCATAATTTTAAAAAAATTATCAAAATTGATATCCATGGACATATCTTCTATTACACTCATTTTGATACGTTAGACAGTTTCACTGTCTACAGGCGATACAACGCTAAGAAATTAGTACGGCCTTTATTTTAACATGCACTGAAGCGCTTAGAACAGACAAAGATTATTTTTCATTGGCAACTTTATGCCTACGTATTATTTTACTTTCAGAATTTCTTAAATTCCAATATATTTGTTAGAAATAATGAATAAACATATGCCACATAATTTCATAAGCGAATTGCTTCCTTAAATGACGCATTTAATCAAAATAGCCCTTGTAAAGTTAGTATAATAAACATTGAACATAATTATATATATATATAAATGTTGACTTATTTATATTGCACATTTGTACTCCATAAAAAATACACATACAAATAGGTTTAAAACAAATATTGTATCAAATTCCGATCTGAAAAATGACATTCTGGAAAAAACTCTGGGTATTTATTCTATGTAGGTGTTTTGCGGTAACTTAATAATTGCATCACAAATGAAATGTTGTTCTCTATTTTGTATCTGTAATCAGGAGCGATAATTTGTAGAGAAACTACAAAGCGTTAGCCACATTAACTTCTGTAGTTAGTAGTAGTAGCTGAGGTTTGTAATAAAGAATTGAAACGTGTGGAGAAAATTAGCCACTTAAACTTAAGTGATATCAATAAGTAGAGTATTGCAAAACATTAACTTCAGCAGAAATTATACGCAAATGCAATTATAGTTGAGCAGACATTGTATTATATTAAAAGCATAATATAACAAATTATGATAATACGCTTTATTCAGAGTATATAATTAAATATAGGCCTGATTAAACAAAGAAAGTAGCAAATGGGTTATTCCGTACAGATTGTCTCTTGGGTTTTATTACTATTTATTAGAAGTGAATATAAGTCAAGAAATTTGGATAATACAAGTGAGTACATTCAATACATTTACTATAAAAAGGTGCATATTAAATAAGGTATTTTCGGAAAGTTATTTACCCGTAACTTCTTCAAATATAATTTGTTTTAAAATGCCAAGAATTACAAAAGGGATAATACTTAACGAATTCATTATAAAACAATATTGACATAATGTTGTTTATCGATACATCTACATGTTAAGAGTTAAATTATCTGCCCACGTCGTCCAAGTAAAATTATGTAAACGTGGATTTGCTCTCGGGTCAAAGTGCAATGGTAGAGGTTTTCTAGGTATCATTCGCTGTATTTCAGCTTGCAAACGTGTGTTCATATTCTCTACTACGTGCGGATACATTTTCGATATGTCTAGCATCTCGCATGGATCTTCTTTGATGTTGAATAAACAAAATTTTCCTGAAATGAGTGAATGTAATGTTTAAGAATAGATATGGATAATCTTGTTACTTCAAGATATAGTTCCGTTATTTTACTGTTGTTTTATATAAAACAGTTTGTTCTGGATTCACGAAATTCATAGGAAGGCATCGAAAGGTAAGAGGTAATTTTTATAGTGTTAAACACTATAACCAAGTTCACGACAACAGTTTTGATAAGTATAAGCTGTTTTAGAAAATATATTACATATAATTGAACATTTTCATTTAAAAAAATATTTCAGACTTGCCTTTAGTTTTATCAGGATAGCATAATTCTTTCTGTATTTCTGTATTACAATTTATTTTTGCACGATTTCTAATATGCGTGTCTTCTAACGAAATCTTAATTCCTATTTCCTTTAAAGTTGAGTACACTTTGCTCTTCTTTAAAGTGTCCATATACGATGGTGCGGTACCAATAATATCTCTAAGATCATCTCCTTGATGATTTCCTACGCTTTGAGGAATATTTCCAGATACCAGTTTAAAATCTCCATTGGTTATTGACGCAAACCCAGACAAGTCATCTACTTCGAAAAGTATGTCTCTTCTTGATTCCGTATTTGAGGTTATATTCTCCCAAAGGTCAAGTCCATCAATTGCTGAAGGTGGATCAGCACCAATCGCTCTGAGCAAGGTTGGCAACCAATCTACTGCATGCATATATCCATTCCAAACGTGATTGTTAGCAAAGGTGAGGTTTTGTGTCCATATAAGTCCATTAACTCTTACGCCTCCCTCAAAAGGAGTCATTTTGATGCCTCTCAGGGGCCAATTCGATGCATAATTCATGTGCATCCCAGATGTCATTCCGCCGTTATCTGACACAAATACTATTATAGTGTTGTCGAGTATTCCTTTGGCAAACAATGCTTTCACAATGTCACCGACACTATCATCAAGCTTCTTTACCATAGCTTAAAACAAAATAAAAAATGTTCACAAAGAGGAATTTTACCCATAAAAGTATACTTTTCTCGTTATTTTGTTATATAAATATGAAACTTTGCCCGATGTGTATTTGTTTGTGTTTCTCTTACACAAAAAGTACTGATTTAATGTACCTCGAATATTGTGCACAGACTTCCTATATTTCTTATCTCTTTCGCAGCAGGCATTTAAGCACATATTTTGTGGGAAAACTCGCAGGTTAAGTATAGTTCCTAATTATCCAAGTCAGTGTGATAAATTGGCTGATACGTTAATTTTTAATTAATATGTCAGAAAATCTTTATAGCAACCGAGTATGCCACATAAAAGTAACCTGCATAAATCCTCCTTTGTGATGATGCTATATGACGCATCGCTCTAACTTCTTCGGGTGGCGCCTGCAGAGGAGCGCCTGCGTTTCCCGCGTGTGGCGCATTGTGGGCCACGGTCAGAAACAACGGAACTTTAGGATTGTGTTTATTTATAACTGTAAATATAGAAAGAAATATTATAGTGTAATGGAATATTCTTTATTTCGCAAATACACTTGTAATGATACACTTAGCAAATTTTAAATGTCGTCTACATGGTAACATCCTCGTATTGATAGCGTATTAGTACTGGCTTGAAACACCTCCAGGACAAGGTTATTAGTATTCAACGCACAATAAAAAATATTTAGATCTCATCAAAATTCAAGGTCTTTGATTATAATAGATTAGAATGATTAAGAAAACAAACCTGATAGAGCTTCTTCATTGTAAAGATCAGTGACGTATTTATTAGAATTCCAATCTGCATCCATGTTTCGATAAAGATCTAAGCCAGAAATATCGCCAAATGCCGTCTGAAAAAATAATGTGTACATTACCAAATTTATTTTAAGAAAGAGCCACAGAATCTCATTATAATAATGTCAAATAAAGGTCTCAACTAAAGCTACTGTAAGACGTGTTAACATTCTTGTGGATTATTAATCCAATAGGACTTACTTAAGTACCTAAATAGTTATATAGGGTAGAAACTATTACGAATCACAAAATATGATTACTCAGGTCTTTCTTTTATCAACAAAAATAAAAGTATTCCTTAAATATAATACACTAGCGACCCGGCCCAGCTTCAAAACTAATAATTAGAAACATCTATTTCGAATAACGACTGAATTACTATACTCAATTTAACTATTTAATTTCTCGCCCAATTTCCAAAAAAACCTATTATGCACCAAAACTTTCTTCAGGATTCAATCTAGCTGTTGAAAATGGAGACAATCCGTTCAGTAATTTTGCGTTTATCGCAAACAGACAGAGAGCCAGACGCAAAGACGCACTTTGTTTTTTAATATTTTGAGACTAAGTTTTAAGTGCTTGGATTAAAAAAACTAGATTGTGTACTTACCATTATCTCTAGAAAATATTCATAATAATCGATATATCCAGTTCTATGGCCGAAATGTGTATCGAATCCACGAAACGTTGGCAGATACTTTTTGCGTGAGTGACCAACATGCCATTTACCCACTAAATGTGTTGCATATCCTAATGATTTCAAATACTGTGGCAATATTTTCTCTTGTAACGGTATACCTCTGTCTTCGACATTTCTTAGTGGATATCCTTGCATACCTGATAAATCACTTCATTAATTTTTAAGTTAGTAAACGAACAATAGGCCACCTGATTTTAAGTATTTGTTGCCGTCCAAAAACATTCACATCCAACCTCTTACAGAATAGAAGCTATTATGGCCCTTTAAACCTTATCACAAATACCAACAAATTTTATCATAAATAGACGGGGATCTTATTCGAATGCTTAACATTAAAGATTAAGATGGAATCCTTTATGTGGTTTTATAGAAGTTAATCACATTCCTTAAATCATGTAGGTAGGGTTGGTAGCCAAGAATTAGAGTATATTAAGATATTCTTCTATTTCCAGTGTAAAAATAGTGGTTACTAATTTAACGGATGTTCATGTTGCAGGCATGCAGTTTATCATTGTATGGATGTCATGATAAGACGTTATGCAATCACCATAATAAAAATAATCATATCAACATAATAAAAAATCAGTAAATAATCTTATATGAGCGTATTAGTGCCAAGAAACAAGGAACATTAAGTTACCGTCATCGTTCTTGGATAAAATGAAATATATTTCTTAGTTTTTCATACGAAATGGGTGTACCTAAAACATGTGAAAATTTTCCCGTATAAAGCGCAGATCGTGAGGGCGTGCATACACAATGAGTGTAATATCGCTCGAGCGCCACTCCGGAGTACGCCAGCAAGTCTATATTGGGAGTCATTATCTGATCCGAGCCGTGATAACTCACATCATTCCAACCCTGCAATTAATTAAAATCGATCTTTCAATTAGATTTTACGCTTTTTATGTAGAAGAAGTAATAAGTAAGTGCATGTAATGTTAAAAACCCCTTGCTATACGGGGGTGGTGTTAATATCTGACCTCCTCATTTGCTGGTTTATAATCCCGATAGCTACCTGTGGGTTGTAAATACGCCCGACCTCGGTAGTTGAAGGTACGCTTCCAAGCAAGACACATAGTCATGTCATGAGAGAGAGTTCATTGTTTAAATGTAAAATTATCTATTATTTGGGATGAGATGGCCGAGTATGTCTCGTTCTAAAATAATTTTAAATGCAATAGTAGTTCTACCCGTACTTGATCATAGGTGCATTGCTAGACTTCTGAGCATTTATATGGAAATTTATATGGAATATATCTACAAATAGTGAATCTGCATTACTCCATCCGTGAAGCAAATAATAGTACTTCATTGCTGCTATAAAACAGATTCAGGTTCTCGTGTCGCCACAGATGAACGTCATTTTCGTATTTACGAGTTATATACACTTGTGCACAATAATAAATGACAAGACTTATATTCATAATGGAAATTATGGAGTTTGAGTTCATAAATACTCACTTAATTTATATTTTAATAATAAGGATAAGAACTTAAGAGTATACATAACCTATATATGTTAGGACGACAGTAGCAGTTTCTCTACTGGCCTGGATAGTAAGCTGATATGGTAATACATTGTTGCTGTGCTGGTGTAAAGTTAAATATTGACATTATAAACATGTGATTTCTGTTTATGAAGTCATAAGACATTAGTTAAGTAAGCAAATGATTACGTAAATGTTTATATGTATATCATGATACATTTTTCACTAGCGTTCAACATTCATCATTCAAGTTTTCAATTGGTTAAATAATAAAAAGAGTTATTAGCAACGTTATCTCACTTCTGCTTTCAAAATAATTTATCATTTTGTCAACTCATAAATAGGCTAATCGAATAGTATACCTGAATGAGTAATGGCTTCCAATAGATTAATAATGCAGAGTCAAATAAGTATTAGCGACGAAGAGGTAAACACTTACCATATCATCTGCGATGATCACAACGATATTTGGTCGGTGTGACCGCTCCGTTTTACCCTTATTATGTACCAGTACAGCAATGATAACAACCATTATTATCACAATCGTCATACAATATAAATAAAATCGGGGCTGCATTCTGAAATAAAGATTGTTGCAGATTTTTCAGAAAACGAGACTATAACAAAACTACTTATATTCGCACATTCAGTTTGAATTTATAAACGGAAATATTGAAAGTTTTTTAACAGTATAAAAATAATTTTAATATAATAACCTAATAAATTAAAATTGAAATGTACATATGAAAAGTATATTATTTAAGGAATTCTCTTTGACTGTCAATAAACTACCACTTTAATATGTTTCGTTTTGGAGAAGAGGTGAAAATACTCCACATTTTATATTAGGTATAATTAATTTTCAAGGCACTTATTTATACAAAAACAATTACTGATATTTAAGTAATAAACAAAAATATTAAACACTTCACTACGTGCCAACCATATTAATAAATAAACTTACATGATTAATAAAATGTGAATCGAAACGAACTAAACACGAGCGCTAATAAGACCGAACGACGAATAACTAAGTACTCTGTTATAATAATGTTATATTTAATAAATGTATCAGCTTCTGCAAAAAATGTAACTGTTGATTCTTTATAAATATTTATTGTCATTAGAAATTATTGGATGTGTAGTTAAAGATTCCTACGATTATAAATATATATAGGAAGGAGTATAGTAAGACTGGGTACTATCGCTCGAAGTCACCTTGTAAATTGATAGACAATTTATTATATCCAAAAGTTACTTACTAGAAGTTTGATAATTTTGAAATTAAAAAAGAATAATGACGTTTAGCTGCGTGGTTGGTGTACATCGTTAATTATTGTGAAAGATAAGGAACATCGGGTGCGGTCGGAAATTGGATAGGCGATCGTTAGTGGCTATATTCATGTGATATTCTGTGGTTCAAACGCCATGTTAAGCTGTTAGTCGAGGAAGCTGTTAGTAGTATCATTTGAGAGTAGTTTATTACAACATATCGATGGTTCTATGGGCAGCTTATGTGACAAGAATAGAATAGAAGTATACAGGCCATTTGATGATGAGTAATTGCTGTACAACATGAACATCTACCTCAAAAATGGCTAAGTCTTATTTGAGGCCGTACCTAAATGCGTCGTTATTACTAAAGACTAAGATCCTCCTCCTCCTCCTCCTTAATGAATATGACTAGCTATCACACTTGGGTTGGCCACTAATCCATATCTTCACCAATCTCCAAAGTTAAACTTCAAGTCTTCTTCATTTGTTGTATGTGATTATTAAATAAATATAGTAAAGTATTTCTCTTTAATTATAATATTATATGGTTTATTATTGTTCGTACACAAAAATAATAGAGAATTTGAAGGTAAGGAATATACTTAATTGTCGCTTATTTCATATATATATTTAGTGAAGATGCTCGAATAAATTCTGATCGAATAATAGATGCTGTTTGTATTTACCACTGCTAATGAATCTTGGACTAATTTACTAAATTATTAGTGTGTAAATATAACAATAGGACTTATACCTAATGTTACAAACATATATGTAATTATAAGATTATATAAATAGGTGTAATATCGTATTTTAACAAATTTAAACATGTAAAAGTTTATTAAGATTTCATAGTAGGCGTGAGACAGTGGTATTACCGTTTGATTGAACATGATGTAGGTTCTGGGTTCGATTCTTGGCCAGGCAGACTTTTATATTGATTAATTTAGGTGTGATCTGTCTATTTGAGTGTACGTAAGTACTATGTAGTAATACGTAGATATTGATTGTTTCTAATAATTTAAAGTGTATGTTATTTTATTATTATCTAATTATTTTTCTTTAAAAATATCCAGACTTATAAAATGTGATGGTATTTGAATAATCGTATTTTTTAATGATGGTTATTATGCAGAAAACTTGTTTTTATCGTGAATACTACGTGCCAATTCGGTTTTAGTACATGGATATAGGTGTAATAACGTTATATTCATTGTTTTTATTTGTTTCAATGGCAAGTACCTAACTTGATGCTAGTTACACCTAGACGAGTAGAAGCCGCGAGAACGTAGTTCTACTGTTTACTAATCAGTTTAGAAGAAATAGATGAAATAAGCAAAAATTTTTTACGACTGATCTGGCATGCCGATACATTTTTAAAAGGTCTGATGAAGTGTGATATGTTATGATTTTTGAGCATTTTTGAACAATTATTGTAAAGCGAAAGCTATAAATCATGACACTCTTAACACAACCAATACGCCTCCCATAATCCATTGCGTTTGCGGTTGCGTTTCGATTGGATAGTTTAGGTTAATAAACATAAATTCTTCATCAATTACAATTGGAGCAGAAAATACTCTAGGCTTTTCCCAGTTGTAGGAAGAACCCCATGCCTAGATGTAAGAATGCAGAAAGATGCAGAAACATCAGTTTATAACAAAATTTTACTGAATACTAGAAATATTTAACATTTAAATAAAGCGAATATTCTACTTAATCACTCTATGTCAAAAGGATTCACGGCAAGCTGTGTAAATAACAAACAAAAGTAGTTGAATTATCTGACATTTATTACACCTAAAAACATACTTATACCTAATGGAGAGTATTGTGAGCTTATCTGTGGTTGGTTACAAGTCATTCCCTATGTTAATAAAGTTAACGGTTATCCGTACCGTATGATGAAGCTGGCTGAGAGAGATTGGGGTGTTCCAACAATCAGTCGCGGTCACCGTCACCTTCATCCTGTTTACGACGTGTCGTAAACTGTGATACTTTCAGGCACTGAATAAATTTTCGCTCATCCCTTACATTGTGGGTTACTTTGTTAGCTTACCCCTAAAGTGAACAAAACAAAATAAGGTTTGCTTTTGGTCACGCCACTGAAAATAAACGAGCTTTTTTAATATTGCATAGCACCAGTGCGTGGTATCTGAGAGTACTAAAAACAAAGTAAGATATTTTTGTTACAACACAGCCGTTTTATCCAGAAAAAGGGTCTAAACGTAATAATATAAACATTAATAAGGAACCTTATATTTTAAAAGTTTCTTACGTAAATGTTTGGCTAAAACACCAACACATAATTCGTAAATAATTACATGTACACTAGAAGGAAAGTTGTATTATTCAAAGGAATATTAATAATTTACGGATAAACATTATTATTTTATTTAACGAACAATATTTTTATAGACATATAACGTTTTTGGAAGCAGCTGATAGGTGCTCTAATGTTATTTCTATTATTACTGAGCTGATCTGATGATAGGTGAAAAAAGTGGCCACTGAATTACCGGACCTCTACACTAGCCGTTTGTCTGCGTTGAATTTGGGACTCATTAATTGATGAATGTTACAACGTGATGTAGATGTTTTGGTGATAAAACCAAAGTTAGTGGTTAATGAATGACTGTATATTATCAGCTCAAATCTGACAATCCATTTCATGTTAAAATCTATTAAGTATTTTAGGCTACAGACTACACATACCTATTTTCATTCCGACTAAAAACTTATTTTCAGTCGATTTAAAATAATGATAAATATGTATTGAACAAGTTTATAAAAATGTTATTTGCGGTGAATCATGTTTATTTAACCATTATGTAAATGCTGTAACAATTTGCACAAGATTTAAACATGTGGTTGAACGTGTAGGACGACGCATGCAGAAAAACATTTGCGGCAGGGTGGACGTACGCAAAGTTTTATTTGGAGCGGTAACCGGACATGAACGTGCTCGAAATTAGCGAAGTTTATCCTGTATTTACATCATTTTGCACATGTTACAAAAATTTTGTTATTATACTTTACTCGTATATAGGGTCCTCGTTTACATTTTTATAGGCTTGTTACTTTGTCTATTGCTTTGCGTTATATTTCATCTAATATTTATTAGCCATTACATAACACATAAATATTAATTTAAAATTAAAAGATTGCTTTAGACCTTTTTAGTGTAACAAGGTTTTTTATGTAGGCTTACTTACAATATATTATATTTTATTCCTTATTGATACGTTCTAATCGTAGTTAGTTCTTAGTCAGGACTGAAATTTGCCAATGTAAAGATTTATATACTTTTAAGAATAAAGATCAAAATAATAATCGTCACATCTTCATTAAAAAGTTAATTAACATCCATACAATGCCGTAAATCCCAAAGTGCGTTAAGGTGGATATAAGTAGGTAAGGTGGATATACGCAGAACTTTAAGTAAGTACTGTTGTATTTAGATTTGGCCATAGTCGTGAATTAATCTAAAATTAAAATTTATGGCATTGTCTTCTGTACCAGTACTCAAGTAAATGAATTATTCATTTTTTCAATACTGTTATATAGAAAATACAAACTAAACGCAAATAACTCTCGCAATAAAGTTCCTTGACCTCGATTTATCACATAAATAAGGAATTCGTTCTGTTGTCTATCTCCAGTCTTCGTTGACGTATGGGTATTCAGATGTCAGCGCTGTGACGGGGATTAATTGAGCCGAGAAAGTTATTGCAGAAAAAACACCGTACTAACGCTTACGAGCGATTTCACCCATTATATCATCAGCTAGCTCAGTGTTACAGATATAGTCAAAAGAAATAAACCATTTTTCTATCTATAATTCAATAATAATCTGCCATCTATAATTTAACACTATTATCGTACCCAAAGATCTTGAAGTCAAGTCTGAACTTTTGTGTAGTTAAGCAAAATTTCACAATTACGTATATTTTGTTGTAAAGGCTAAAAGAAAATATAGTTAAATATATTGCGTATAAAAGGTAGATAGCGTTTTTCCAGCGATTTAATTACAAACATACCTCATAATAACGTGTGTAACTGTACTGAGAGCATTTATAAGCTGGTTTAAGCTAGTAGAAAGGTCAACTCTTCGTCAGGATTATAATTAGTTATTGAAGATTTTCACTTTGAAAACCACGCATAGGATGCATTTGAGAAGAATTTAATATTCCACGAAAACAATAGTTTCGATACAAGCTATAATTAACAACAACGAAAAAGCCGTTGAAGATTCTAAGAAACTGCTGATAGAAGTGACTATACAAAGTTGTAAAACAGGAAAACTAAGTGATTAAAACACGAGTTGTTTCCAAAAGGGAGAATCATTCACTCGCTTGTCTATCTTTAGTTGGCGCTAACGGATGGATGCTTGCCTGTCAGCGCTTAGTTGGGGCTAATTGAGCCGCAGCGGACAATGTGGACAAAGTTATGTAACAGTTACGTCAGTGCCCTTAATTTCTTATATAACAACACAGCTAGAAATACATACATCATAGAGTTATAGTAATGCCAAAATAGATACTTTGACTTAGTTGACACCTGTCTTCAAAGATAAGTTAAATGTCCATGGTTAGCAGGGACTAATTAATATCATTATCTGAATATTCGTTTATGTGCCTATTAAAATATCGAATAGATATGTGTAACACAAATACCAGTTGGGTATTTTTATATGTCCTGACGTATTTTGAAACTGAATATTTTGTTTTGTTTCAGAACAAAATGTGTACCCTAAAAGAGATTAAAAAAATTTGGCAATAAATTTTCAATGAAACCAGTTGACCAGTACGAGGTGCGGACATGATAGTGTTCTCCTTTATTTGCAACGTAAAAGTAGACACAAAAGCATTGAGCGCGTGTGCATCTGCCGTTACACTATGCAAAAAACCTTTACCAGTAAAAAATTTCACAGGCTCATGATGATATTCGGTTTTTGTTAGAAAATGGATCAATTTTATTACGTGTCAGAATATCCAATGTTATGGGCAACCCTGTCAAAATGGCTATATAAAAATCTGGAATAGTTTAATACACATTTTATAAAATTTCACGCGATTTTTTAATTATTAAAAATAACTTTATATTGCTACCAAATTTTGGAGATCTGAAGTCCGGACAAATACACTTGTACAAATATCAATAATTGCTTGCTACATTATTTGTGACCATGGCGGTATTGTAATACTTATTGAGCGGTTATTGGTTACGATATAATTTAAACAAAATTAAAGGACTTGGTTCAAGATAACTAATGACAGAGTATTAACAACACTGTCTTTACCATAACCTACATACATTGTTATTGCTATGAAGACTAATTGGCACCAGAAAAAATAGAATAAAAGTACACCATTAGTAGCATACCCTATATACAATGTGTGTGTTATACAAGGTAAGTTGTGATTAGTTGCAAATTTTACTAGAAAAATTACAGACCTATAAAATCTACTTGAATTTCCAAGTACCTCGGAAATACTCATGTCTTTCGTATTAGGGTAAACATCTTGCATATTTGTACGTTCGTCACGCGTCTCGCTTGGAGGCTTACCCTATACATATTATTTCGAGCAATTCTCGACTACTGCGCAGGGATATTTTATGCAAATTTGGTAGCCACAGTAGTACAAACGTAGTATGTATGTATGTATAGACATGGTTGGCATGGTTTTGTATATATTTAAGACTGATTTTTCCTAAAATATAAATATAAAATTTAAGTAGTAAATGAACAAGGAGCCTTCGTGATAGTAATTGGGAGCTCTACCCATAAAAATTTGTAACCAACTCCATATAGAAAAGAAGTGTCATTTGATGAGTCGCTATTTTTGAGAACTAAGATAGTCGCCTTATATGTAAATTAACCGGATACAACATCATTCCGCTGAAATAAGAGAATAGCTTTATGTAAAAATAGGTGTGGCCCATGTTAAGAATGGGAGATACTCCTCTTCATTATATCAACTTGAAAACATTGCTCTACATTTTTTAAAATGAATCCTATCCTATCGATCATATTATGTCGAGCCAAACCGTGGAACTTTGGATAAAATTACGTATATGTATGAAAAAATCATATAAGAATTTTTATAACAGATAAGCTCATCTCGAGCTCGTCCGCATCGCGCCTCGGTGAAAGCTTATTACAAGCTTTTATTACTTAATATATCCATCATCAACGAAGTTACTGTCCTATTACTGAGTATAGAGCACATCACTCAAAATGACAGGAATGTTTGAACATGGAGCCAATTTTTACCACGCTGGCAGTTCAGATTGGAATATGTATGTTTTTTTATGTGAGAAGAGTAGCAAACGAGCATGCAAACAACCTGATGTTAAGTAGTTACAGCCCATAGACATCCATGTACAACCACAAGTACGACCGAAATCCTATCTGACCTCGAACGTAGATACGTTGCTACTCCTGAGGACTAAGATGATCGCCTCGCTTCGCAGTGTAAACGGCATCCACACCTCTCCAACCGAAATACAAGTAATGCTTTACGGCCGATTATGAGAGTTTCTCTCATTACTTCATCTACTTACTTATTAGATTGTAATTTGATTTCGTGCAAGATTATGCTTAAAATAAATGTTAAAAAACAAATAAATTAAATATAATGGAATCATAGTTTCAGGGAGGCCTATTTTCAGCAGTGGACAGTTATAGGCTGATGAGATAGTTTCAATGGGGAAATGATGCGACCAACAGAGTCCTTAGGTCTAGCAACGCGTCAAGTACAACCGCAGAAAGAGCATCAGTTATGTATATTCGACCCTCGGTGGATATCAATGGACTACAATAATCACTAAACATCAGATGGCCTGCACAATTCTAAAATAGAAAATAACTTTACACTGCACATAAGATACTTTTTATTAAAAAAAAATTTAGGCAGAAATGATTGTTTTTAAAAAAATTCAAAAACGAATATCTTATTGACTATAATTCCGCTGTTTTGTATATTTCATGTTATTTGGTACCGTCACTTATAAGCAATACTAAAATAATTTAGATTTTTGAGGTTAGGTACCTGTTTATTGTTTTAGTTATTACTCGCTGCAATTATCTTTAATATTTATTTAAGGGCTTCAACGCGAACGAAGCCACGGGTAAAATCTAGTCTAATCTTACAGTATTTATAAAATATGCCAGAAATTTTACTCAACACAATAACGCTTTTACCTAATAATACTGAGAGTTATCTAAAGCATTTACATGATCGTGCGTGTCTCCTTTGAATTGGGTAAATAACAAGAATATTTATATGTTTGACACGTGTCTCGCTGAACACGAGTACCCTTTTCCCTATGTATTTTATTTCGTGTATTAAGTAATACTCACCATTGCTGTTATATTATAGTAAGGGAATTAAACTTTTACAAGGAGTTCCTACTTCATCTTCACTTCAATACGAATTTAAATATGTTTGCATTCCTAACAACGATATTATTATTTTCATTATTATGCCATAAAAGTACCAAACGAGCATTTACGCCTGAGTTGTCGATGCACTTTTTTTTATATGAGAAGAGGATTAAACGATCATGCAAACCATTTGGTGTTAACCAACCACAAACACCACTGAAATCCTATCTGAGCTCGAACGTAGCAACGTATCTACGTTGCTACTTCTGAGGACTAAGATGGTCGCCTCCCTTCAAACGCTTCAAAAGCTTTGTAACCGCACCTCTCCAACCGAAGCACAAATAATGCTTTACGGCGGATTATGAGGGCGGCGGTGGTACCTCCCTGGTCGAACTATAATCCTCCCGCTTTTTGGTCCATCCATCCCATTGACATCCACATCCAAAGTAAAAAAGAACTTGCGTTATATCGGAGATCATTCCTCGATGCGTGGTTACTCCTGAGGATTAAGATGGCGTCTCATGAGGATGGCTGTAATCATGGGAATGAAAAAGAAATAATATATCATGCACCAATTTATTTATAGTGGTGTTAAAATATTGTAACTTTATAACTTTTAAAGGGTGTCGTAGCTTTTAAGTAGAAACTTAAAGCTCAAAGAAGCTAGATGTATGGTGCTTACATTGTTTGCTAAAACTTTGCAGTCTCAACAACAATAAGGCTTCTATGCACGCTTGGGGCCACCATCTCTCGAAACAAGCTAATGCTTACTACAAAATTTTGTTATTTACGGACATAGTTAGAAAGATGGCTACGATACGAAATTTAAACATTCGACATTTTTATTTCTATTACCAAGGCTACATAAATACAAGATGATTATGTTACAGAATGTAAAAAGATGGTATTAAGAACTTTCGAAGAAACAATCCAATAATCATTAGTTAAGCGCAAAGACATCTTATTCTTGCAGGAAAATTATCTCAACGAATTTGGACGTGACATGTGTGCATATATCATCAAGAAGCGCCTACTCAAATTAAACCAGCAAATTACTGCAAAATTCCGAACGAGCTCTCCATATTTATGTAAAGTCTTTTATGTTTTATTTCCCTAATAGTTATCTATTACTACATCTATGAAAAAATACTATTCTATAGTATTAGGGTTCCTATCATGATTTAGTAGATCCTGCATTGGATGTAATAAATAAATGTGTATAAGATTTTATAAGGATATGTAAATGTATTAAATTTAGATTGGCACCTGTAGACAAATGCAATATAATCATTGCATTTGGTACAAGCAAGCTCATCTATTCATTTGTGTATCTGAAATCGATTCTATGGATAGCCGTCAGTTGATCGAAATCTGATAGTGTTTAAATTATTCTGAATTCGTCCATCACAGCACTATTGTAATGGTAATTAACTGACGTAGCGGCGATGGCTTTTGACTTTCGTTTATATCCTGAGGTTGTCCGAGTAAGAAAATAGAAGATACCGAGTTGTTGAATTAGGAAATGTAGTGTATTAATTGCGCTAAATCATATTTATAAAAATAAATGGTTCAACGATCTTTGAAAGTAATAACATAACATATGAGAAAAGATTTGTTTTAAATTCAGGGGTTGGTGAAATAAGTCCGCACATGGTGTATATGCATTGCATTTAATATTAGAATAAGGTAATGCTGACTACTATTTCTCGTTATTCTAGTGAAAATGGCATGCTTATCCATATTATTATCTTATGTAACTCTAAATCTTCAAAGCATTTCTCAACCATAAAGCTAAATGTAATGTAATGAAAATTATAAAATTTAGACCCTAGGAATTTTCGTCACTTAGCAATATGCTCAACATTTAACTAAATGTCGCTCGCAACGCAATAGCAAGTTAGTTGTTCTTGAACGATAGTGGCGAACTGGGAAGATACGGGCCACAGCATCCGCTCTCGCAAATTGAATTGTAGTTTGCTGAAGAGTTCGGCAGTTTCTCGGTCCGCTTAGCGCAAATTGTGTTTGAAGTCAACGTATACGCGAATGCCAATTTTGGGAGGATTGTTGTCCTTATGAATATGCAAAGACGCGGCTCCATCGATCGCATATGCTTAACTCTGGACTACTGCCCAGACAAATGTTTTCTAATTGTATAACATTTTACGGTTGTTGGGCGTTTCGAACAGATTATTTTCAGATTAATTACATGATAACATCATGAAATTTAATTGAATTGTTTATGGTTCACTTCCGAACATACCACCGTTATACTGTTTTAGATATGAACCAACTTACTCTTTAGGATTGGCAGATTCACCAATGTACCTACATGACGTAGGACTGCTATTTTAGGTCCTCAATACAACTGTCTATGGGCGGTTGTTGCCAGTTACTATGATGTAAAAAAGTATAGGACGAATTTTTCAATAAATGTTGGATCTGAAGAAAATCTAAATACTTAAACTTTACTCTTGGTAGGCACAATAACAATAGGCATTTTCTGTCAGTCAATCTTAAGACAGTGAGTAATGTAATTTGTTGCGACGGAGAGATTTATTACTAAATAAATAGATACTTACAAATACCTACATATATCGATCGCTTTAACTCTGCGTGTGTTATGTTTACAAGAATATATTTATTAACCATTAAACAAAAAATATATGTC
>DWON01002017.1:0-22060 GCA_018251015.1 Phocides pigmalion okeechobee
CCGCCTTGTACGGGTTAATAACTTTACGGTTATGTTAAAATATTATTAAAACACCATGAGCTGGTTCGTTCACATAATGTCCAATACGCAAAATGTCCAATAGTCCAGTTCACAGGACGTCTATTGCTTTAAGTAAAATATCCCGAGTAAATTGGATATCCTGAATATTGAACATTTTATGGATTTGGTTTTCTGAGAATTGGACATGTTGCCCTTTTAATATTCTGTGATTTTCAACTTTTGCGACTACAGGACATTTTGTAAATTGCACATTAGGTATGCGCTTGATTGAACCCATGAGTTTCACAATGATGTAACTTAATTATTTCGTTCAGAGTCTGTGAATTAAGTTCACATCATTTAGTTTATAACTAAAATATGGTATTAATTTAAGTATATTTTTAAAATTTATTTAATCTAAATACATATTTAAATGTGTACATAGATAAAAATGGTACATCAATTTGCTAAGTTAAATCTCTGTGCGCTTATCACGTTAAATTGCCCGTGAAGAGAGCATTTTTTGTGGTGGTTCCATATAATTGAATTAAAATCATAGCTTAAGATTGTGAGCTGAGAATATATAAAAGTGATTTAAAATATATTTTTATAAAAAAAACCTTGGAAATTATTAACGTCGAATGTTTAATTAATGAAACATTCAATAGTTCCCCTATCATGATTTATCGTACAGCTTTTTTAGATTCAATATATAATTGATTTTAGACCTAAACCTGTTTTTTGTAAAAGGTCTACCGAATCTTGAAGTCTCTCTGATTGTCAAAGAGTCGATTTAGTTTAGTTGTAAATACTCTAAAATTCAATTGCAAACACACTTTATGTGGGAACGTCATGCCACCGGATAGACAATAAATCGTTATAGCGGATGGTAAATAAAATAAAGTCCTGTTTGCCGAGCGTATTGTGCCCGTTTCCAATGCTCCTGGCAGCCAACGGGGACCGCGCGAGCCGGCGTCGTTATTTTAACACAATGCGGCCGAGTGTAGCCGCAATACCGCAAACCGACGCGTTCGAAGGTGAATTGCGTATTGTTCGACGCCCGCATGCAACGTGACTTTCGAATATCACTTTAATATTTGACGAATAAGGTTTCTTTTGCTCAACGTTCGCGCACAACGAACGCCTGTGAAAATTCAACCTTGTCACTCGAGCCGTTGAGTTCAATTTTGCTCAGCGTATCACACGGTCGTGTTGTGTACGAGCGCTAAAAGCATTTCGCAGTCGTCCGTCGTGCGTATCGACGGTCGAGCGGAGGAATGCCATCAACAAAGATAAGGCCTACCGCCGCACGGTCGTCTTGTTGGGAGAATCGAGTCGAGTCCAATCGAATCGATTTAAGTCGACTCGGGCCATGCGAGTCGAATGTTAGTAACTCCTGTCGTGATAATTGAATCGCAATTTCTATGCATTATTTGCGGTTATGTAAATTTCAGGAATTTCAGAGAAAGTTTATTTAAAATACTTTGATTTTTGCTAATAGCCTTATGGTGAAATCTTAATAAAATATTATATTATAAGACTTAATAAAAAATAAAATGACTATGTTTACGAAGCTTTCAAAAGAAACTTCTTAAATTTTCAAGGAATTAAAATGTATAAAGATCTACGTTGTTATGAGTAGTTAGCATATTTTTATTAGTAGTTAGAAAATTTTCTCCTCAGTATGTTGCAGATAATATTGTATTTTGTTAAGGAAAAAATTTAACATGCGCTTTACGATATGTAAAATGTATATTCAATGTATCTATAGGATGTATCTATAGGGTTGTATCTATAGGATCATTTAATGAAAGTCGTTCGCACGCACAGAATTCGTGAATGTCGCGCAAAAGACCCAATAAATCCTCTGTTTTCACTGTATCAAAATGTAAATCCATCCAGTCAGTTTTGGTGTGACTAATTTCTCTACCGAAATTTATGGATTGTCATCTATTACGGGGGAGCCTAGTCCCTTTTGCCTTTACAAACTGGAAAACCGCGGAGTGATCTATAGGCGCTTGTGTGCTCATATTTATAGTCAGAAATGCCTATCTGCCGCCACGTGTCTTTATGTCCTTGGCGAGTCGATGACCTCTTTTGAAAACAAAAAAAAAACAAATAAAAGAACAAACCTCTTTTTGCTCGCATCCCTCCGTAATGTTTGTTTTGATCGTTTTCAAGTAAACGATCCTTCCCGTGGCACGTCGATTTTTTTCCTCCGAGCAAGGATCGATGAGGTCGTTCTTATTATTTATGATATTCTCTCACGTGTACACGTCCTGGGCTGTGCGTGGCCCATGTAGGAATGTTCTCGTCTTGTTTTTCCAAAAATAAATCCGCTCGGACAGAGGAATGTGTAAATAATTAGGAGGTGTTGCTGGTAAGTGTCATCGATAATTGTTTCTCCATTTTGATTTAATACGTTTAATATTTTCGCAAATATTAATATCGGATGTATGGTTTATTTAGTTTTTTATAATTTTTTCATGGTAATGAACTTCATAGGAGAGAAATAATCAAAGTTTGTCAGGCTCTTAAAAATATCTGCGTTTACAACCATGTACAGTAAAATACTACTATGAAGCGGATATAGAAATGGTAATGGTTCTGTCTTTTTTGTATATTACAAATTTTATAGTAGTAAACTAACGTACAGGCCACTTGATACTAAGTAATCGTTGCATAGAGTGATGACAATGGTCAAATAGGACTGAAATACTGAGTTAGTGTGCATAAACGTTTCTACCATTAATATTTAATATATCTATTATATCGAAACACTAGAATTGCTTCACGTACTCGGCCGAAACCCCGGTCGAACTATAGACGTATTATATAGAAGTATTGAATTGGCGCAATGAAACCGCAGTTGGGGCTACGGCGACTCTACTGTCTTTCAAGTTTCAAGTTTGCCGGGACGGTTAGAATGAAAACGAAAGTCTGTTTACAAAATAAAGGAAACAACAATTAGGTAATCGAACAAAGGTACGTTTTAAAAAGTGAGACCTGTTGAGTTGCGGTTACGTCCGCTGGCCAGCGCCTAATTGTATTCAGATTGCGGTGGAAAAGTGATAAATCTCGCCGAGTCAAGGTCAGCGGAGGGTTCGACATCCCATTCACCCCGTTCCCACCCTTGGCTAATGGCGTGGACGTTCTTTGCCAACCCCGCTTTAGACTTACACGCTCGTTAAAACATTTATTGCCTACACCCCCCATACAGAACAGTTGTTTTTGTATGTCGTCAGTTTTGAAGACAAAGCGTCTTGTTATTTTTAGGGTGCTATGATAAATATGCACTCAAGTATCGCTCGCTAAACAACCGACACTTTGTTTATTCAATATATTACATTGAACAAACTTTTTAGACGTAAATGGATTCGTAACCTGGACTTAATATTTTATAATTAAAGCATCTTAACACAACACTAACACCACAGAATGCACTGTGTCATCGGAGTCATAAACACATATAAAGATGAATACACGAAACCCAGGTTCAAAAATGAAATATAAATTTATCGTTTACTAAGAAAACCAAAGAATTCAATTAATAATATGCATAGCCCATCATAAAATATCTGCCGTGTATTACGTGGACACGTAAATATACGAGTACATACGAGTACACCCAGGCCTATTAAAAAATAGCTTATCATGAATTTTACTAACATAAAAAAATGGGTTGGCTGAGGAAAACTAATATACATCCATACTTTTTCTACTGTACCTATGAAAGCTACCTTGAAATTTGTCATATGTAAAGAATAATATTAGAGCCCAAATGTACCTTCGGCTTAGGCGTCTATTCTATAAAAATCCGTAATAAAATCTCAATAAAAAGTAACGTTTAAAAATTTAAAGAATATCTTTTGCCTCGCAGTAAACAACAGAAGGGCAACAAAAACATCATCCGTTATAGAATCATGTTGATTCAGTACTCGACAGCGGTGTGAATTTGATCGGTCTGCTATTTCACAGTGACGAAACGTGCTCGAAACGAAAACATCGCATCGCTGACAAACGACACTGCCATACGGGTGTATTATCTATTCGCCGTGCCTACTCGTAAAGGCTGTTGCATAAAAGAGACGATTAATATTTTTTAAGTGTCACTTTATGCTAATTTTCGACCTTACGCGTTTGTGCGTAAAGTATAAAGTATCACGATTAGTAAGTATCACGATTTAATTGAACGTTGTTTTTGTCTTGAGTCTTCGGTCTAAATAATAAGGATCTAATGATTCTTTTAACAATATTAGCAGTCGAAAGAGGGTGATCCTTATATTCTTTGTAGATTACCGCAACTACTACTTAGTTGAAATGTTCGATTTTTTGAATATTTAAAAACCCTAATGTTTAAGTGTTAAATATGATATTTTTGTAAAACGCTATATGTCTAATTAATACGATTTGGTGTATTTTTATCGCATTCTTCATTTAATTCAAAGTAATGTTATCGGTGCTTAAGATTCATAATAATTTAATTGAACAAAATGAATTATGCATCTGATTCATAATGGTTATGATAAAAAGAGGTAAAGAAAGTCGAATTAAATTATGATAAAAATATATCGGACCTCTTTGTGGGATGTTCTTGGACAAATCTAATCTATGCTCACATAAAGCTTAATGTGGTCTTTGAAGAATAATAATCGATCCAACTGGTTATAATCATTGCATTATGACAACGGAGAGTTTACATTTTATTTTCCTTCTGTTTCTTATATCCCTTCTATAATATCGAATGTAGAAATTAATACCCATGAAAGTCTTTAAAATGCAGGCTCGTATTTAGTATATTTGTAGATGTATTCGTTAGCATATTTGAATCGAAGCATTTTTCCATTTGACGGTATGTATCTCTAGTACATATTATTGCGATCTTAAAAAATTCTATACGAATCGAAATGGTCCTACGGTTGTGAATGAACCACGTTTTACGCACGTAGACTCTACATAGTGGAGTTGCGATCGAAAGCCGTTTATTTATTTATTTTTTGCTCTACAAAAATGAGTTGTGGTAAATAGAAAAACTATGATTTTCCTACGCTCCACTAGCTGTGTACGAGCCTTTACAGAGGCCCGTACGTTTAGGGGCATACCCCTTATAGTGTGCTGAGTAAATACACATGTTTTTAGTTATATTTATGCATTCTAAACGTAAATTGAGAAGTCATTGCTTGTTTTGGATTTGTTTTAGTTATTTGAGTAGCGTTTGAGTTTTAATACAGCCTGTTATATATAATAAGGTTAGTATTTTTAACGTTGTTTTGGTAGAAGGCGATTATTATTTACTCGCTCTATGTATCCTATGTAAGTAATACATTCGTTTTGTAATAATTCACTGGACAAGCCTCTTGGTCTCGTGGTTAGTGACTAAGTTACTGTTAAGCGTGAGATTGTGGGTTCGATTCTCACCCTGGATACTATTAATTTGTGTAATAAAGATCACGTGTGTTTGTTTCGTATTTGGGAGTGTTAAGTACGTATTTAAAAGTATATTATGTACGTTTATTAGTTTTTGGGTTCAGATGGCCGTATGCGAGTAGTCGCAATATTCCTATGTAACTAAAAATAAATTCATATTGTATTATTGATATCTATCTTTTGATAATTTTTAAAACGTCATAAGCGGAAAGCAAAATTGTACACAATGTTTTTTCTTGTTGTGAAAGATCTATTATTGCACGTTTAAGCAAAACTTTATATTCTCACGACTGACACCATGTGAAAGATGATGAACGAAATAACCGGTCCATTTAATATCCGTTATACTGCATTGATCATTTGACGTCACATGGACTGCAAGCATGATTTATACTTCAATAACATAAAAAACATTTCTGTTTTAATAAATAAACGACGTTTTGGTACGTGTGCGTTGTACGCGGTGATCAATTTAAATGGGTCGGCAAACACTCGTCGCCATGAAGCCGTAGCTTGCGATCTAGGGTTGCCACAATTGAGTTTTGGAAGTTCATGGGTGTAACTGTACAAATAAGTAACGTGGAGGCCTGTTGATGTATGTAGTTTAGATGGTAGCAGAACCATTGTATGACATACGAGAGATCGCCGCTATATCTACTTTTGTCTTATGAAAGCTTGCCAAACTCTGCTATGTTTTGGTTTGAAGGTGTGATAAAGAAGATTCTTGTTAAATATGTGATTCGTTGAAGGGGTAATTTCGATCCTGTACGAGATTGATTACAAATGTTAAGTGGCAATATGACCACTTATCTTTAGATGTAATTAAGGAATACGCAGTCTGTATTCGTTTATTACATCCAAGCTATATATAGGTAAATAATTCAAATTTCCATACGTGTTCATATACTACAGAACTTTCCGAAGTCAACCTATAACACCTCTTTTATTCCTTTAATCTTCTTGTGAATGTTATCATAATCATCAGTTTCGTGTTAAAGGTCCTACAATATAAATGCAGCAAATTCCCTCATATCTTGAATCCACACAGCTAATTTTGCCTTTTGATGTATACGAATATTAATCACATAATCTGTTGATTATAATAAAATGGCTCGTGAAATGGTGGCTTGTGAAATTACGTCCACGTAGTTTCCACGTTCCTATTACAGTGCGACGGTGGTAACCCTAAGTTTACCTCAACTAGGCCGGTCTTGTTAACGCCATTGTCGTCGTACGTTCTGTTTATACTGGCAACACCAACACCGCTACAACGCAACTCGGTCTGTTCGCTCGGAATTAAATATTCAAACTGTTTGCGTTCGTGTGTACTTGATTTAATGCGGGTCAGCATGGCTGTAGGTTGCAGGGCCAGCCGACAGATAATTCTAATCTTAGGTGCTTTGTGCACTAAACGACCACTACTTCAGCCAGTGGCCGCAGCGTACATATATAAGTAATGAAGTGGACCGCATCTTGCTCAAATATGTGACATTTAATGATTCCTTGCCTGCAACTTGCTCAATCGCGTGACGTTCATGTTACTTCTTGGCCGCAACATGTTCAGGTGAGTGACGTTGATGTGATTTGTTGGCCGCAACTTGCTCAAGTGCGTGACGTTTATATGGATTCTTTGCCGCAACTTGCTCAAGTTCGTGACGTTCATATGGTTTCTTTGCCGCAACTTACTCAAGTGCGTGACTTTCATATGGTTTCTTTAGTTCGATCTGGTTGCTACGGTCACTGGCCGGTGCGGTGACCGTCTACTATGCGGTCGTCAGTGGTTACGGTTACAACAAGTATTTAGCGAATTATATTGGTTAAGTTATTGGCGTAGTATCCCATACATCTCTTTTTGCAAATAATAGTGCTATTTACATAAAATAACCAATTGAATGGGAATAACTTTGCGTTCTAAGTTTTGTTAATTGTTATTTTTGGCCAATTTAGAAATATTATACTTGTAAATACAACAGGCTTTCTAGGTTACATCATGACAGCAACCTGGTAATTTTGTATAAACAGAACTAACTCTGTTTTAAGCTAGATCAATATCAATCGAGTGTTGTCTAAACAACTATACTGTCTCATATCACAGTGATACGCTAAACACAACCTTGCTGTTTTAGCTTAAGATCCGCGTAGTGTATACTCCGCATTAAAGATTTATAGTGAACCATCAATCAAGCTGGTGATGCAATTTCTACTCATTGTCCGCTACGGAACACTAGTTTGCGGTGTGGGCTTCGTATAGCGAGCAGCGTTGGGTGCGGTGTGATCGTATTATGCTCGGAATGTGTCGGGCTACCGGCGGTACGTGGCTCGCCGCACATAACTCGGTCCCGCGTTACCGCATTCTCGATACGTGATATTGATACCGTGTACCGTGACTGCGTGTTGCTCCGTTATGACTAAGCCGGGAAATTCAGGAAATGGCGAATGTCTTCGTATAACCTGTTGCGTCGCCGCCACCGGAGATACCGACAATTTTAAGTGGCCGCCGGCTCGGATGAATCACCACTTTTGCGCTGCACGTCGCTCGGAAGAAATTATACAGAGTTGCGTTCCTAATGTACGTGCGCCGCTACGGACGATTGTTTGCGCGTTAAAGTCCCGGACTAACAATTAGTGTTGCGGTTTGCAAGTCGTTGAGGAATGAGGATTGTTTCACTGCTGTGGTATGTGGGAAATTTTCGATATTTATTTTTTTTGACTTATTTTAATTAAAGTAGTGGCAAACGGGAGTGCTGTCTAAGTTTTGTCATCTATTCGCCCATGGATACTAATAACAAACCTCAAATAGGACTAAAGTGTTATCTAAGATCTTAGATAAGGTGTGTTGTTACTCTCGAGTTCAAATATGGTCGCTTTGCTTTTAAATTAGCCAACAAACGTCCCTGTCCAACTGAAACACAAGAATTCTCCACAGCGGATCATTTTAGTTTTATTTATTATTTATTTAAAACTTACAATTACCATTACAGATTGCTATTGGGTATTAGTGTAATTAAAAATCATATTTATAGATTAATTCTAATAATATATATTATTCATGGTGGTGTGGGGTTATATCACCAATCGAAATATAGTATTTGAGTACTTGTTTCTAATATTTATTTTATCAATATATTCGAAGGACGAACATACGCATTTCGTAGATCTTTGACACTGTAATTGTAAGATTGTGAAATATTGGAAACGTCATGTTCAATTTGCAATTCAATTTGCAATACAACGTGGTCATTACGATCGTGAAGTTAATACCGAGAATCGAAGTGGATTGTAGTGGCAAGGTGGGAAAGTAAAGACCTCGGCGGACCAACCGGCGGGCCGCACGCGGTGACGGGCGATGCCCTTGACAGAGCTGGTTACGCACCACGACCGTCCGCCTTGTCCAACTGCCGAGTGCCGACCACTCTCATTACCACCCATTAAATATGCATTCGTCGCAACCGCCGCTTAATCACTCGCCTTTTACTTGTATTTATGTCGCGACTGATATTAAAATGACATTTCAATGCTTATTCGCGCCGTTGTAGCGTGTAAATGATTTAATTGACGTTTCGTTTTTGGGTGTTTTTTTTTAGATTTTTGCGTTATTTTTGTTTGATGTGATCTTAGCCCGCTTTGGTGATAGGACCGACTCGTACGGCGTGACGGCAGACGGCACGTCTCTTTTATGCGGTCTTACCCCCCTTGCGCTCTCGGATTCTACTGTTTATTCTTTTATTTTTTCAATTATAAACATTTACTTTATGTATGTACTGTAAAATAAGAGTAACAAAATATATTAAAAAATAATTTTATAAAAGATACCATGTAGGTTTGTATTCAAGTACAAATTTAAATGTATGTTTCTATGAAATGTGAATTTCTTCTAAAACTTTAAATTTTTATCTTTCACATTTACCGGACATTCCATGAAAACTACATTAATAGAAACTATTTTTCATAGTTTAGCCACATATAAACCAAGAAATAAATCTGTATTTTAAACAGCAATAATATATGGTCGTATAGCTATGGAATATTGTCGATATGCAAAGATAATATCTATTATCTACTATCGGCTACTTATTTAATAGATTGGGACGCCGATATTAAAATATCGCGCACCTGTTTGCGTGTATTAAGTATAGCAGGTAAATACTCATAAGATATAAGTAACTTAATCCAAGATCATATATGAAAGGAGGAGGTTTGAAATTTTAACTTTTTATATGTTCATATATTAGATTGTGAGAAGCTTGAGGTGGCACTAAACTGGAGCTTATTTCTTAAGACTGATGATGCGACGACAGTTCACTAAAATATTGTATATTTTAGCATCTGTGTATCAGGTACGAATACACTAATGTAATGTCCGCCCTCAGTCTTGTAGCGCCGACGTAAACACGGCACCATTGTTCGCCCGTAATCCATACAGATTTGTCCGTACAACACAGGCGTGTCGAGCTACAAGCGCGTTGTGCCGCGCGTTACGCAGGAGTGTTGTAAGCCACAGGGAAAGTTAAAACGTTAGTATCCTTGATTGGTCGGATACAAAATATAAGTCAAAAGTGTTGTTTTCCTTGTTTGTTTGAACGCGCTAATCTATGGAGCCACCAGTAAAATTTTCAAAATGTTCATGATTTTAATTGGTTATTTTTTGAGGCTTCTGCCCATCAGTGGGGCAGTAATTAATCGATGGGATGATCTTGTAAGATAATATATCAATCACTGGCACGACACCCGTATAACAGTCGTGACTATCAAACAACCATAGAGAAATAGAAACATTTATAGAGAGCTAATTTTACGAACCAGCATGTTTGTTTATGTATAGTTATTATCACCTTAAATAAGTATACACTATACAACTTGTCCCCGCGGTTTTATCCGCAAAAAAAAATAAGACAAGAGGAAGTATATAAACGAGTAATCCCCAAGATACAGCGTTACGAACTTTATATTCAGTGTTGCGAAACATTATAGGTAAAATATAAAAAAGTTTCATAAAGGATCAACAAAATGAACTTCGTAAGATGCTGTAATAAATAGACAAAGTATAAATAGATGGAGGTTATTTTTGTATCGTTCATAACTTTTACATGACACAATGACTGATCATTAGAGGCTACAATATAAATAAGAAAAGTTTAATATAAATCGACGAAATGAACTTCGTAACATTCTTTAATAAATAGACAAAATATATAGAAATAGAGTTAATTTTTGTATCATTAATAAGTGTAAATGACTTTTATTGACTGTTACATTAAGGCTCCAAAATATATTGAATGTGAGTAGGTTAGACTTATATGTATCTATAGATAGATAGGTGGGCGCGTATGGTACCGGTGTTATCTATGATTCACCGGCGCCCTGCCGTCTGCGGGCCGTCTGATCGCCGACACAATATAATGCCTCGATAATAGCCCAGTGATGTGATTAAGGAGGTGCGATCGTTACTTCTGTCCCGTCTTACTTTAACTAAACGACTACGCTTATTTGCTTATCGGCAGGAGCAAATCTTGCCTCTAGGTGTAGTCTGTCCATTGGTGATTTTTTAATTTAAGTAGCAAGAACAAATAGTTCATTTGATGGTAAAGGGATACTGCCGTCCAAGCACATGGAATTAACTCTGTATGCAACGATTCTGAAGTTGATCACATATCCGTTACTTATACGGAAGATTAAGATGTTCGTCTTATTTATTAGTGAGCCGGCAATTATATTTATATAATTAGCATATAAGGAGATAAAGTAACTCTTGAGACATTACCGAAACATGACTACAATTGTTGGCTCCAGGCTGGGTAGTTAACGTTGCAGGGCTCACGAATAGATTTTTCAACCAAACTTGACATCAAAAAACAGTAGTAGACCCTTCAATGGGCCATCGCAGTGAGATTATAAATACTTAAATAGACGTCGGTTCTAAGAAACCCTTATTCATACCCTTAGTCGTCTTCCACGACGGCTATGGATAGACGTAGGGGGGGATATTCGAATCACGCTATATTCAAACTAAACCTTATTATTTTTCCGTCTCATATGTTTGGCAATATTTTGTTTAAAGGAGCGCTTTTAATTCACACACCTAGAATGCCAAGATTTCTCAGGTCAGCTATGCCTTATATCGATAGCTCGACTAAACTATGTTATATTCTATTTCTATTAATCCGCGTAACAGTAGACAGTAGTATTACGTTTCGCGTAATACTAACATAACTGCATAAGTGAGTCCAAATTGACCCACATAAAAGCTGCAATACCACTTTCGTCGTCGCAAATCACTGCCGTTCGTATCTCGGCCTCGGTCAATGTGTTGCGTGCATGTCGTATGCACATATACGGATGCAATAAAGTGCAGTGAGAATTCGCAGGCAAGCGGGTGTGTATGCGGCTCACGTGCCGTTGGAAAACGAAAGTGATCGGGTGCGTCTCCCGCCCTCTCGATTGATGCACGCCCGGCTTAGGCGAGCCCTCGTTAACTGTATTATTCAAATTGTGTGTGCGAGGAAGAGCCCCGAGCGCCCCGCACGGATCGATCACACACAACGGCACACGGAAACATTTGCCGCTTGCACTCTCGAATACAATTTAATTCAAGTGCGAGCACTACTACGTTTTGCATAGCTAAGGCCATCGCACCCCTTTATTCACAAAATCTGGCGCCGAAACCGCTCGCAACACAATTTCAAGTTTTCACTTTATAATGCCGTTTGATGTGTTTTCGTATAAGTCTATCATGAGTAAACAATTAGTTCATTGTAATTTTAAAACGAATTCTAAATGTTAAAACAGTCGTATATGTTTAGTTTCTTCCGCTGTTTCATGTGCAAAGCAAAAACTTCTTGCTGAAGGATGGTCTAGTATTCTGAAAATTGTTATCACTGACAAGTAACACTTATATACTGAAAAAAATCCCCCAAGGTCTTTGTGTAAAATTATTTTTGTAAATTAACATAATTGTGCAATAAATTTCATTTTATTATATTTCAATTGAATTATGGCACGATCACTCTGTTCAAAACAAGTAAGAGTAAATGAGTTGATGCTTTTAATAGGCACTTGTTTTGAATATATCTAAGAGAATATTAATAACTTTTTATTCTTAATATTTTTTCAATTGGAGGTAATATACCATGTTACTGTGTATATTTATCTTTTTCTCTACTCTTGTTATCAAATCTGCTACCCAATGGGTTTTTGGAAGATATCGCTACTGTAACGATAACAACACAACACCTTTTGTTCACCACTGTTACATTTTTTTCGTCCTGTTTGCTTTGTTTGAGAAAATGTAATGGTATACAATATTGCATAATTGATTTGATCAAGATTTGCGAGAAGTGGAGGAGGTTACTGCAGAGTCCAAATTTCAAATTCAATAGTAGTAACACCAATGTAAAACTTTCTTTGTGTGGTATAATTTCTACTGTCTTTCAATGAAACTTATGTTATTTTGTAGCCTTCAGGCAAAGGTATCCAACCGAGTACAGTTTGTTACATTCTATAGGGACGCGAACCTTTACCTTGACTTGTAGTTTCTTTTACTAGAAAATTTCTCTTACAAAGTTGTGCTTGCTGGTTTTATTTTTCGTAAATTTTGTTTATTATGAATTAATATACGATACAATTGCAACGAGTAAACGATACGTGTGTCCACATTGCAGGCACGCAGAACGTACCGATGCCACCGCGGCCGTCGTCCTCGCTGTCGGACGGCAGCGGGCCGACGTCGCGGCCGGGCGGCCCGGGGCCCGCGCCGTCCGCCGCACCGCCGCCCGCCGCCATGCTGCCGCAGCCGTACCCGCACCACGCCGGGTACAAGCCGCAGCACTACCCGCCGCAGCCGTACGTGTACCCGCCGCGGAATCACCATCCGTACCCGTACGGCGGTTACCGGCCGACGCCGCCGCCTCACCCCTCGCAACACTATCCGCCGTTAAAGGTTTGTGTCTTTATGCAATTATTTTCCAAGGTGGTAGGTAGAACAACAGATCAATCGGAGAGGTACCACCGCCACGCTTGTAACTTGTTGGAAAGGAGGTTTTGTGTTTCGGTCGTATAGTTGCGACTGCCGGCTACAGTAAAGCGAGGCTAACGACTCAGGGAGCATTGCATTTTTGCACAACGACAGTAAAGGGCTTTAGTCTTATTTGAGTTTGCACATATGTGTCCATTGGCTGCAGAGACCATTGCATAAGATAAACTGCACGCTTGTTTGTTATTCTTCCAAAATAAAATAAAAAAATTCTTAACGTTCTTAGAGGTAGCACATTATCTGCGATCGCATTCAAGTTGGTTAGAGACAAACAACTATGGGTGGCACTGATCACTTACCATCTGGTAGACTTCATGTTCGTTTGCTACATCAATTTCATGAGAAACGGCAGTGGGTTGAAGATAAAGACGCCGATGATGATGATAATATTGATGTTGATGATGATGATGATGGTTGTAACGACAGCCCCAGCAGCCGCGGCATATGGGCCCGCCGGGCGACTCGATGCCGCCGCCGACGGCGCCGGGCGACGCGCACGACAACGGCCCCGCGGCGGCGGCCACCGCCATCGTCACCACGGGCCCGGACGGCGCTCTCGACGAGGGCTCGCAGCAGAGCACGCTCAGCAACACCTCAGCCGGTATTTATTTATGTATTTATTTTAAAGTTGTATCGTATCGATATTTCACAACACTCATTATAACATAAATATGTAAAAATTAGAGATACAGTGTGATTTGCCATTATGGAGTACGTCATTGGTTTTTTTTATTTCTTCGTTAACAAATTTTATTTTTGGCTACTTTTAAAAAGCCAATGTAAGAATCAGTTTTTTAAGACATTCTTGTTATTAAAAAGCTATATTCAGTTTTCAAAATTATAAGGGAAACCCTTGTACAATTCCAGCATCTGGCGAAGAGCAGTGCGGTACGCCGAAGAGCTCCCGGAAAGAGTACGGCGCGGGCAGTGCGGCGCCGTCGCCATCGCCCGGCGGCGGTAGCCATTCCTCCGTGCACGACGACTACGAAGCGTCGCCTTCTCCCTGGCCGCGCCCGCCATCTAGTCCCGTGAGTGACGTGGACAAACACCACATACACACACTCGCACATACAACACGCGAGCACCACTTACATACACACACAGACGGACACCACTTACGCAGAAACGAGATTGTTTACGCTCAAACACAATTCAGAACCACCATTTGCACACAAAAATAGTTCTTGCACGTTCACACTGAGATGCAATTTTTACACAAAGTTCATTTACAACTGAACACCATTTAAACGCTAAAACTATTTTCATACAAACATTACTTCCTTGCGTATTCACACTACTTACGCATACACCATTTAACACATAAACATCGATTATACACAAAACTTAGCTGACACACAAACTTCACTTACAGACAATCACTACTTGTCTGTATACTTCACTTAGATACACACAAAGACACACATAAAACTAAAAACACACGCGCATACACAAACGTCTCTATACCACTCACATGTCGCTCACTTCACCTACACACCAACACCAACATAATTTCAATGATGACCCCGCCCACGTATCACAAGCCTCAGTCCATGCATACTTGAAAATTTTGAATGCCTGCTAACAACACTTGATGTGGGATGTTCCCAAAAATTCTACATACTATTTGCGCAAATATGGACCATTCATTAGGAACACTAAATAATCTTGTACATTAGGTCCGATTCGACCAATTAAAAATATGTAGTAGAGAGAGATAAGGTTTGGCAAAACCAAGTACAATCTTTACTTTACTTTAATCTTCGAAGATTAAATAGACTATTGAAAAAGTATTTAGTTTTGATTAAATTTATTCACTTTTGTCATATCGGTTTTATATTGTAGCTTTTTTAATCGCAAATCATAATTATCATGAGTCTTTATAGGGTAAAATAATCAAACACTATAACGATTATTTATTGCCCACCGCGACATATAAACTTTTTATTCCACCGAAATATGTGGTGTAAAAGTATGTATATATTTTATAGCGAAAATATTTAAATCAGTATCGATAAAATGAAAATTTTGGAAAAACTCAAAGTTCTCTATTTAAGTTTGATCAAATTATGCCTTGTACAACTGTCCAAAACAAACACATATTGGATATGCACAAATGTTAAGCCAATTTAACTTAAAAAAGTAAATATTGAATTAATAATGACAACTTACATTATATGGGCAGAAAGTCAATATTTACTTTTTTGACGTCTTTTGTATGTATCGTTTTAAGTGAAATGTCTTAATTTTTGTGTTTATATCTATGTGGTACTTAACAGTGAAACACATATCTAATACCACAATAAATACACAGAATACAATAACAACAATACACTTAAATAAATATAATAAACCACTTATTAAGTCATAATGATAATTCCATTATTTTTTGTTTATTATTAAATTCACTTTCTAATCTTTGTTTTTTGGATATTGAAGTGTTCTACGTCCATTTGTTGTTAACACGTCACCCACCGCAATGTACCTGTACATTGTCCATTTGTTTGATTTGTGTGTGTTGGCCAGACGGAAGCATTGCATTATATCATGTATTTCAGGTATTTAACAGTCACATAGCGCCGGAGTCCTACAGATCAAAGGTTTATATCAAGTTAAAGATCGCTAAGCATGTGTAGAGCTCGATTGAGTATCCATTTATTATTTAACTCTACAATACTGCATGGTAGCTACTTCTATAGTATTTCTATCGTTTCGCTCCTCACACCATGCATTCTTATCTTTATGCAGTGCAAGTTTTAGATCCAAAGTAATAACAATTCTATGGAATGTTATGCTAATTTTATTTTAATAAACGAACTTGATAATATGCTTGAGCTTGGAAAGTCAGTCGATGGAAATGTTTTATGCTTCCTATTCTACTTTTTGGTGTTGGTATTTTTATCTTCCTCATTTGTTTTGGTTTTATATTGTAAATAATAGTATAAAAGTCAACCTGTCTCCTTATATAAATCGCTTGCGTTCACTACAGTGAAGGATATTGCGGGGTAATATTTATAACGTTACATGTTGTATAAGGAAAAAATTGACTATAATCAGACTCAAATTAAAAAAATATAAAAAAGTATGTTATCTTTATAAAACAAAAGTAATAACATAGAATAGTAGGTTTATTTAATTAATCACCAGCCCGTCATAGGTTGCTGATATATCTAGTAGATATATCTGCTCATATACATATGGCGTATAAAAAATCAGAATAATATAAGTACAAACATATTGTATACATTTACTTTTTTTTATTTTGAAATATTTTTGATTTTTAAATATGATTAGGGTATTTAGAATGTATTAGGACGTAGAAAACCTTTATGGTTTGACTTCGGTGGCACTACATTCATATTGTTTATTTTAACAACAGTATCTAAGGTTGACGTGTTTTGGTTTGATGGGTGTAGTATGGGACTTAAACGAAGAGGTTCAACTTAGTCCTTAAAGATAGCGGTCTATTTGTAACTCAGGGTACTTGGAATCTAACTATTTGAAGTTGGTACTTGCAGGGTAGCAGTGACCACTTAACATCGTGTGAACTGCGTGGTCACATTTGCATATAATATTTATATAACGTAATTAATGTACCATAATGTCAAAAATATTTTTTTCCTAAAAGTAGCATCAGTAGACATTTTTATTTTGCTCTTTATGTTACAACTGTTTTTCAAAACACAGTAGTATATTTTAAATGAATTTTATCCATTTCTTACAGAAGTTGTTTGTTATAAAGATAACTTCTATTTACATGTCTATGTAAAATTACAAGACTTTTAGTTATTCACTAGTAGATATTTCGACTACTGATTTGATTTGACAAATTGTTTACAAAATTAAAAAAAAACTAGAGACCTGACCCAGCTTCGCTCGGATAATAGACTTTATATTTATTTACATTATTTTTCTTACATACATACATGCATCCAGTCCTTATCTAGTTGTAAAAAGTTACAGTTAGAAACACTTATTTCGAACGACGACTAGATTAGATTACTATATTAAATATTACAATTAATTTCTCATCCAATTTACAAAAGAAAAAACTGAAGTTATTATGCACCAAAAACTTTCTCAGGAATCACAGTTTACCTGTTGTTCAAAACTGTGGGAGAAACCGTCCATTATTTTTTGTGTTTATCATGAACAGACAGACAGACGCGACGGGGCACTTTGTTTTATAATATTTAGAGATATATACCTTGTGTTATACGCATGTTTTGCATCCACTTTTCTTATAGAGATTCTACTATAAAAATGTTGTTCAATGCTATAACAACATAGACATTGATAACCAATTTTTTCTTTTTTGCTTGTGAGTAAACAATGCTTCTTTTTCAAATATTGTTCAAGTTATCAAAGAGATTTTATGTAACATATTTTTCTGTTAATATTCTGTTTGGAGACATTTGTCTTTAAATTTCAGTGACTTACTGTACAGTGATTCCAAGGGATTTGATCTTGAAAAATCAATTTTTATCACCGGTTAATGTCTGACAAACGTTTTAAGGCCTCGATTGTCTCTAAAACATAACGTAAGGCGACCATCTCGGCCCTTAACTGTGGTAATCCGTGTGTGATCGCCTCTATTAAAATATATTTAGGTAGAATTCCTATTAAAATATATTTGAAATATAATAATGACTTGAATACGGTTTGAAAAAGATTCATGCTTAATCTTTAACGGGATTGACACATTAAGGTTTCGGTTTTATTGCCTTGTGTCTTATAAAATAGTAATGTAGTTTGATAACATTTAACGAGGTATTGATAATAAAGATAAATAGTAAAGAGAATGATATAAAAATAGAATTAGATAAATTGTGGAATGATGATTTTTCTATATTTATATGAATCGTTTGAGATAAACGTGCGTAGATAGTCAATCCCGGAACACGACGTAGGCGTGGCGTTGATAAATACACTATAAACCGTTTATATTGTTTTTACAGCACAATATATTTGCAAGTAAACATAATAATAATGGCAAACGTTTGACATTTATATATACATATAAAGATGCCACGTCTACGTAATATATTTTTTCTTTTTAATAATATGTATATCATAGAGTAAAATGTTTGATATTTTTAGAGCATACTTGATGTTTTTGAGTTATAATATATTAATGAAATGTTAATTTTTATTCTTTACTTTTGGAATAAATTCATATTTCCATGTACAAAATCGTTATGACTCATAAATATCATTTTGCACATTACATGCTACATTTCTGCTATACCTAAATTACACGAAACACGAAAAATGGTTTGATTATTAACCGATTTAAAAATTGACGAGGTATCTATTATAACATATATACGGAGTATATATTTTGTTCTCTTTTTTATGTGTGCGTAACCGGCGTTGACGTCATGTATTACATATTGATTAAGAGTTAATTATTAATTATTCATTTTCATCATCATCACTATCAACTCATCACTGTCTCACTCCTGGGCCCTAGTCTTCCAGAATAAGAGTTAGACCATAGTTCAGCACGTTGGCCAAGTGAGATTAAGACCAACTTATTTATTTTCTAGATAATTTTCTCGAAAATCATTGTCTACCGAGATAATAAATAATAGGTCAATAAAATAAATAAATAATAATAATCAAATAATTTTTCGTTCGTAATTTTAAAATCTTGTCTTATTTCTGCAAGGTGGTAGAACCTGTACGGTTCGACCGGAATGGTACCGTCGACGAATCTATTTCTAGTGTGAAGCAAATCTTGCGTTTTGATGCAATAGTATGGTTGTCTTTTCGCTTATTATGAGGCGACTATATACATCCTTAGGACTAACAATGTACATGTTATCTATTTTAGATGAGATTTGTGTTTTATATGGTTTTGGTAGGTTACAGATATTTATGGGTAGTGGACATAAATTACCATTAGATCTCTATGATTGTTTGCTATTATTTTTTTTTAAGTATAAAAAAATATATAAACGCACAACATCACGGTCCACACTTACTGTTCATAGAATTGTTAACCAATTCCACTGAACAGAAGGAAAGACTCATTGAAGTAGACCACACTTCCGTTATGCAATATACGTAAGCCGGCGGCATGTACACTTTTCCATTGAAACGCAAGAATCGCTTAACGCCAACAAATGTAGATGACTAGCATTCGGGCGGTGCACGTTGTGTGATGTACGGTCCCTGTGCCAGAAGTCGGACTCGCTGGGCAAGCTGTACGAGATGGACGACGCGCCGGAGCGGCGCGGCTGGGTGGAGCGCCTGCTGGCCTTCATGGACGAGCGCCGCACGCCCATCGCCGCCTGCCCCACCATCTCCAAGCAGCCGCTCGACCTCTACCGCCTCTACCTGCTCGTGCGCGACCGCGGCGGCTTCGTCGAGGTAACACCGCCCTACGGCACACACGCGCACACATACACACACACATGCACGCACACACTTAAACACACGGTATAGATACAGAGCACAGTATCCGATTTTTATTAAAGCCAATTCACGCAAAGACATTGTATTTGAATGTGTTGCGTTTGAAATTAAAATTCGTTTTAAATTTGAATTAATACATTTAATAGGAATAGAAAACCAATAGTATTGTTTTGAAACGATGCCGTTGTCAGTGGTAGGTAGTATTTATTTGTTCTATCATGAAATAGAGATATACGTCCAATCAAGTACAACAGAGCAGTACCATCTTTTTACATAAAATAGTTTAAGTTGAAGTCTCCTACAGTATACAACTATAGTATTTCTAAAGAGTACTCACAGTAAATACGTGCTTTAATTTGTTACAATTCCTTTATTTTTATTTGAAATTATTTATAGACAGTTGGTATTTTAATGGTCCTCGAGACGTGGAATAAAGTCGGAAAATAACAAGATTTTCTCTCGTGTCAACTTTATTCCTTGATCCTTGAGTAACAGGGCTTAACGCTTAAAACGCGTCGCTTTTATCTCGTCACGTACAGTTTGTTCTTACGAATACACTACTTTGTTCTCGGCTAGCCGTGAACCTTCGATAATCCGAACACACGTTGGATTTAAACGTTACAAAAAGCCAGTAAAGTTTTGCGTTTATACGTGGCTTAGGGTAATTCTATTTATTTTTACAGTTACCAAGAGTATTCTCGAATATCATTCGAGTCGAGTGAATCTCGCCCGCCTCGCCATACCGTTCACACTAATAGGCTTCGGTCTAGGATTTATGTCAGCGCACATACCGTCGGCTTTACGCGAACCGGCGCCATAAACTCGCCGGGGATTTAACGACGGTTAATAAATTTTTATCATTAGAGCGGCTCGCTAAGTTCGCTCTTTCGTTTTAACAACGCGAACATTGTATGAATAAACGTATGCAAGGTTAGGTCGGCGGCGGCGCTCGCGGGCGGCGGACGGTCGCGGGGCGCGCGCGCTCGTTAGCTCGCGAAGTTATCGCCGGCCGCACCGCAAACTGTAAACCCTGCCACTTTATGTCTCGAACGCCTCGCGCGGCTGTTTACCGAAAACTACTTCGCACGATAGCCTCTTACGTGACGCGCTCTGAGGATTCGGTCTCTGTTTATTCGCTCATTGTGTCTCTTGACCGGTTCGCTACAGAATAGTCTGTATAAGGTTTTTCGTGTTGTGCTATTTTACTAGTGACCACTGTTATGTTTGTCTATTTGGACACGAATAATAATATTCATTAAATACTTTTATTTTTCTAAGGATTTCGTTTAACTTGGTAAATTTAATTATATAATATACGGACAATGCATGTGTTTGGTACGCCAACGTGAACATTCCGTGACTGCGAATAGGTCCAGATTAAGCTCTGTAGAGGTATTTGTGTAATTTCTAACGTCATTATATATGTTACTTTATTTTATACCATCATCGACGTTTTTATTGCTGTCCGAAGGTTCGCAAACAGATAATGTTTAGAGCTGAAAATGTGCTCGTATATTCTTAAATGTAAACTTACGACTTACTTCTGGCCATCGGTTTACCTTTCTCTACGTGTAAGGTTGGCCCAGAGTACACTGTACGTGAAAATTCGATGTCAGGTGTTCGATTTAATCGTCATAATCAAATTGCCAATATGGTCTCTTGAAAAGCTTCACAAGTATTTAAGAAAATTGAGGTAGACTGTTCTTAACGTATCTTCTGAAATTATTGAAAGCAAATGATACTCTATTACTAGTAATTTTCGTTCTCTCAACCCCGACTGTGCCTAACGTTGTTTCTTTGTCGATCATTTATAACTTACACGGGCATCTCAACTTTCCTGTAAGGTAACTTAATAAGGTACAGAAGTATAGAATAAGTATAGAAATAACGTTGTACCGGTTGCAGGTGACGAAGAACAAGACGTGGAAGGACATCGCGGGCATGCTGGGCATCGGCGCGTCGTCGTCGGCCGCGTACACGCTGCGCAAGCACTACACCAAGAACCTGCTGGCGTACGAGTGCCACTTCGACCGCGGCGGCATCGACCCGCAGCCCATCATCAACCAGGTCGAGGCCACCACCAAGAAGAAAGGCGGCAAGTCCAACAGTACGTCCAGTGCAGGTGCTTTCCTTACACCATTTATTACTTAAACGTCACGAAACTAGCAAATGAATGTGCAGGTTACG
>DWON01002018.1:0-22058 GCA_018251015.1 Phocides pigmalion okeechobee
TTGTCCATGGGCTGCAGTGACCACTTAACATCAGGTGGCCTGCATGCCCGTTTCTTACTCTTTCGTAATAAAAAAAAGTAGGAAGGGAGACAAGAGATGGACATGACGCCATTACAGAGTGTTGTGTCGTTTCTCGTCACGGCATACGATCAGGTCTTATCTCTAAAGCACGCCAATATATTTTTTACATGAAAATGTAAATTTTGTTTTCGTAATTACTACGATTCCCGAACCATAGTAATGTAAAATGATAAGAGTAACATGATTTTAAGGTTCATTTGGTACAGAATAAGTATAATATGGAAACAATTATGGAGAATCGAGCGGAGGTGTCGTGAGTAGTGCGGGAGCCGAGTACACGTGTTACCGGCCACTTGCATAATGGTATCTCAGGGCTAGCTCGCTCAGTTTTATATATTTTATAAACAAATAAATCAATAAACAATCTTATCTACATTCATAGCAGTGATAACCTAGAAGTAAGGCTGAGACTTTAGCCTCTTACACCAAAGGTCCGGGGTTTGATTCTTGAGCTCTGGTTTTTCGAAATTAAGTATATGATAGAAGTAAGTTAACGCTTGCTATGACGATAAAAGAAAACATCGTGAGGAAACCTACGTGATTAAGTGATCTTAATAAAGTATTTTGCTCTTGGCCAGCCTTACCTTTTTCATTTAAAGAGAAGATCCTAAGGATATGAAATGATAGAACAGTAACGGCTTTATGATAACATTCAAAGCAATATACTTGCAATTTTTTAGTAGCAGAGGTTAGAAAAGTTTGGACCGGAGATGTAATGCGTCATTTCTAATTTGATGCTACTCTTGCATTTCGTGAAATATGAATTTGCGAGATTGCTCAAATATGGGTATTTTAGTCTTCAGCTGCTGTATGAACTCTTAATGTCCCGTAATTGACCGCACTCACCTGCTTTTTTTACTTTAATTTCAAAAAAATATTATAGGTTCCATCAATACACTCCTAGATGGCTTTGACACGTACACTTACCAACCCAAATCAAATTTCAAATTTAATCATTAAGATCTCCGTATGGTTGAAAATCAAACCCGGAACCTTTCACGTGCGCAGGGGTATAGTGATCGCTGCGTTACGCAGGTCGACGTATTTTTAGTATCATATGTTTAGTTTTTAATTTTATAGAAAACCTTAAAATTACATATTACGCTAAATAATAAATTTTTGAACAGTAATTTAGTGAGGCTGAGAATTCTTACCGATTTCGAAAAACTTTTAAATTCGGCTGCATTTTAACCTATGGCAAGTCGAACAATTATTATCTTTAGAGTTCTGGTTTACAAGCTATACTTCCGGTACACTTATCTATAATAAAAAGCTGCACTTGGTCAGCGTTAGGCGCCCATGAGCTACATTGATGACTTGGCACAAGGTCTTCTCAAAATATCATGATGCCCGTTATTTTACTGTTGTATACAAAAATATAGTCTTCCGTAGCACATTCGTTATATTATGGTAGTATAGACTATCTCACGCACAAAGTTTGCTGGTATGATGCAAAAAAGGGCACTTTTCACCAGTTCAACTGATTGATTCAATCTTATAACTAACAAGACCTCTTCTTCCAAATACTTAAACTAATTCTAAGTCCATCAAAGAGTTAATCGTATCATACTGAGACATTGCTTGTAATAATAAAAGTCGTATATCGGTGTTGAAAATAATACGAATGTCTTTAACAAATTTTGGCTGGCCTCTTGATTATCTTTTGGTCTAGTAATTAGCGGTTCTAAATGGTAAACCTGTGCCTGTGACTTGGATTCAGAAGAAATGTTTGTGATAAGCAAAAGTCCATCTTCTGGGTATAAAACTTTATATTTAAGTATGTGTTTAAAAATAAACTATAACAATAAAGAAGTTGCACATTATTTTAATACACCTAATATGTATATTCTTTTAAACAATAATTATTTTTAAACATTCTTCTTTATAACGCTACGTAGAGCTTGAAACTTATTAAAAAAGATTTCTTGAAAATCATATTATTATTTGCGTTCGCATCGCCCGAGCATATTTCATCTAGGCCAGGTTATTGTTCACGCTAAATATGATAAAATATATTTGGTGATTCTGCATAATGCGGGCTGGATAATATTGAAAATAAAAGGACACCCAGCGAATGCCCCGGTGGCAGCCCTTTGCAACAACAGAAAGAGAAGCCGCTTGCCTTTCCATTGAATCAAATTCATATATTTTGAGATTCAGTCGCCAATTTCATTTGTACGGATAGCAAAATAATAATCTAATTATAAAGTTAATATATCGCATAAAAATTTAATTATGTTACAGATAAATGTGCAACACGATATTATATTACAGTAAAAATTGTTTGGAAAACACTTTCTTATAAAAATTACGTTATTGTGTTTGTTATTATATTTGTAAGTAGTTAAAGAACTCTTAAAGTAGAATCCATCATGAAACCCAAAATGTGTCATATTTGTTGTGTACTTCATAGATTAAAATGAAATACCAACCTATAACATCTAAGTTCTACTTCTTAACAATTGTTGTTATTTGCTCAATCACATACTTGATACACTTAGTAAATTCGGCAATAAGTATAAATATACTAATTTGTTATAAGATTATTTTAAATACTATTCAGAACAAATATACTCCAATAGACTCGTATAATTCTGACCGTACCAACATTCCGTGGATTGTTTTATTGGATTATGCGGCGAGGCCGCGAAGCAGCTATAACTATTCAGTGTCGTCTTTTGTGTTATGGAAAAACTTGTTCTTGAACCCATGTAGTGTGAAAGTGTTGTTTATTTTTGCAGTTTAATGTTACATATGTACACATATTATCGCCTGCGCCTGCACAGCGACTGTCATCTCATCGCACGCTGTGCGCCTTCCACTCCTGCGCAAGTCGCGTTGTTAACGCGAACAATGCAAACCTCTCCGTGCGTCTATACACCGGTTTATTATGCTGATTCTAGATACGAACAACGAAGATGATTTGGCACTACTATCTTCAGATTTACATCCAATCGATCAAATAATCAGCTGACGTATGCGTAAAAAAATAATCGGAATTTAATGCATATTATGAAAACAATATTATAAATCGAACAACTGTACAATGTTTAAATGACTACAATATATCCAATATTTGGCTAAACAGGTCAGTAAAGCTTGTAACTTTAAATAAAAAATAATTTAAACATAGCAGCCCTTTGTATGCTTCGCACATAGTTATAAGAGTCGTCAACGGAACCCATCCAAGCTTATACAGCCTACTGGAGACTAATGTTTATTTGGACATATTTATGGCTATAGTTCCGCTTTTTGTGCGGATGGAAATATGTGTGGCGGATCGCACGTCTGCGTGAGATTTCGGACACCTCTCCGCTTACTAAATTTAATATCGTCGGCCTTTACGGCGTGGTCGAAACAAAAAAACTATGAAATCGCCATTGTGTCGGCGACACGAACGGCAGTTCGCGCCTACCGCCACTCATGAAAATCATTTTGTTTTTATTTCAAAATGTATGTTTATGATAACACCTGTTTCGCTGATGCCTCCGCGATCGGTGTCACTCGGAGCTTGTTTCGATTTTTTGCCAATTTAAAGACTATAAAGACGCCCGCATCGTGAGCTAATTTAACCGCTGTTCACCGAATTACACATTCGATCACAACTGTTTAGACAACGCGGGCCTATGTGTTACATTTATGGACACTTGTATGTTGATACGTATTATTATTATGTACATATGTTAAGCGCCTTTCTTTAATGTTTTTAATCTTTCGTTAGCCAATTTGTAAGCGTCAATATTGCAATTACAAAACAGGAATTATGTAGGTGCTTAGTATTTTATAGCGTTTTATATTAATGTTTCACGTACCCGCCTAATTCAATGCCATTAATTTTAATTCAGCATTACCTAATCTTTTTATAGTTATGCAAGTTGTTATGCCATAAAACGTTATGTATAATAGCCTACATAAATATTTGTGTTGAAATGTACTTACAACGTGATTTTTATTTATAAATAAAGATTTTTCTTTGTGGTATCAACTTTAGAAGTCAAATTGTATTAGTTGTAGATACAAATCATTGTTAGAAGACATCTTTTTTTTTTTAGGAAATTATAGGAAAAGTAACTTACGAACCCTGTCAAAAAATACTATACCAATCCGTTCCGAATATCTATCGATTCTTTGGTCCCTAATTAATCAATGTCGTGTGTAAACTAAGGAAACATAGCGGAACACCAATATTGGTAGATAATAATTACCTTTACATAGGAAACGAGTCCACATGATTTAGATTTGATCAATAATTTGCTCTTCGAACGGTAAATCGGGTCACTAGTAAGTATTGGTTATTCGAATTCGAGCGGTTTGCTGTAAGAAATATCTTACTCACAATATTATATTTACTGGTATACACTAGGTTACTCTATATACAGATTTTAAGTAAGTCTATGAATGCATTCCATTTTGTCTCCATTACAGACAGACTGGACTGGATGGCCATTAGTTTTGCTTTACGACGACATCGCCAGCTACTCAATGGGACAATGAAGGTATTTCATATTTTCCAGTATTATGCATTATAAATCAATCGTATAAATCTTAGTTTATGTCAACTATAATGATGCGGTTGTCAAAGGGCGGCCGCCGCGACCAGGGTCCAGCTTTTTGCATAATTACGACCCAGGAATGTCGTCCCTTTAATATGATAACAAAGAAAGATGACCAAGTATATGATTGGAGAAATTTATGGCCGTCTGAAGACCAACGGATTAGGTCGAAGGCTGTGGGAATATTAAATTGTTTAGGTTAGAATCCAATTCGTTAGATCATTTAAATGATTCATCCACAATTTTTTGTCCTGTTTATACCGGTGCCAATTTTGGGAAATCAAATGATAGCTGTTAATGGATCAAATAGCTGATATTGACGCGGTCTTTTGAAAAATAAGTAGCTCATACACCTACTAGAAGTAGTCGAAGGGCGTGTACTCCTGAGTAAAAATTTCATTGTAGTGAATTTTAAATAAGACTTAACCAAATCCAGTGGAAAGCGATTCTTCCACTGTTAACTAAGTCGAAATGCTGTAGAGTTCCTTTGTTCTTTATTTCTATATTTTTACAGCTACCGCACATTTATTCTTATAATAGACAAATGTTATTGATATGATGATACTGTCACTTACAGTTTAAAGAAAAATCAATAAATAAACGGGCTATTTTATATTTCCTTCAATTACATTGAAAAAGAAATAAAAATATAACAAGTATCGTAAATCATTTATGTTTTGCATGTCGGGCATTTTTTAATATAGTTTTATTACCATTACATACATTATAAACAAATAAATTGTTCCAAACGAGTTTAAGGGAACATATCATTATTAATTCGAGTAAAACAAGCAACATTGAATCGCAGTGGAGATTATCTCATAAAACAGCACGAACAAAGGTAACAAGAATACAAATATGTCTATGGGCCCGTTCAAATTGATAAACCACATGAAATCACAGATAGTGAAACCTTCCTTAACGTGTTCGCGAGTTATATATTCTCGTAACACAATCCATAAGAAAGCGCTACAATAATCGTACATTTCTCTTGACAATGTTCCTTTGAATATAGAGAGTTAAGGCGAACAGATACTATGTCGAAGATTTGTTTACTCAGCGCTAAGAGACCAGCATTGCGTGATTACCTCCTTGAGCCGACCGCTCGAAAAATAGACTTTCCTACTAAGAAATATAAGTAGAATTTCACCTTTCTGCACAGCGACCCTGTATCTCACGGGAGATAGCCCGATGACTCGCAAGCGCTCTTGTAGAGCTAAATTAGTACGTACTCAAATGTCATCGTTTACTATGATATTGCAATCAAAACTGACGTGGGAAATATGCTCGTTTGTGACTGAGACTACGCAGCTTGCGCCTATAAATTTTACAATGAATTATAGAACTAGTTTACTAGGCATTGACGTTGCATAATTCAATCATATTAACTGGAAGGCACGCACTCTGACGTTATGTACAATGGCCTCAATCTGCGCTAATATTGAAGTGACTGCATGTTTATCAGTTTAACATTTAAATAGCTTACGCGTAAATGCATACGTGTGTGTGTTTTGTACTTTAAGCACACTGTCATATTATACAACATATTTTGGCATAGCATCCAAACGTTTCTTGGTAATTGGTCATTGTTATGAGCATTCATTACTGACCTTAATTAGAATTAAACTCTTTTTTCATCATTAAACTGTTGCTTGTGTTCAGCCATATATTCGACATTAAATTTAAATCCTTGATAAGTAAATAGTGGTGTCTTCTGATTTGTACCTAATGAGGTTTTACGTTAGGTAGTCGTTATAGCTCTAGAACTGAGGGTACGAACGGGGAGGTACATACACTACTCTCACTATCCGCGAACCAACACTCTTATTTCAATTAGGATAGTACGTACGGTTGCTGATAACACTTGAACGTAAGGCAAACCTCGTCTTCAGCAGTAACAAGGGGTATATCTGTCTAAGTATCATATTATCCATATTATATTATTATCCATTCCACGTATTATTATCCATTAATAGGCTTACGTGCCCTCTAACTGCTCATTTAACATTAAAAAAACCTCTTAAGGACCCGATTTTTCAAAATGTTAGTCAGTATTTAATTTAATCAAAACCCATCAGTTTGCATTACAGCCGTCCTAGTATTTAAATTAATTTAAATATGTGTGTAGCGACTAAGATAAAACTTCCTTGAATAATTAAAACAAGCAGAAAAACTTCAACGTTCGATCTCCTAAGTTATCACTGACAGGTATTTGCGAAAGAAAGCCATTCGCCCATATGTAAACGTTGCAAAAAAGTATGTAAGCATCATATGTGAATAACTGGACAGCCTGACAGACAGGTAGCACAGTGTCCGGGTGCGTATAATACGGGATGTGAGCGCTATGGCAAGCCCAGCTTCCTGCTTTAATTCTCAGTTTTTCTAACGAATAAGGCCGTATGCATTACAGATCAACTGTTTATGATTCAAAACTCTTACGCAAATCAATATTTCTCTGTGATTTTTAAATTATGGACCATATAAGTAAGGGTTACAAAGTTAAGATTGAATACTTGGTAAAATATTACTATTCTGTCATTTAAAATATACTTCTTAAAATATTACTATTCTCTTTATAGGGACTTTTCATGAAAAAGAAGTAGTATACAAGTTTGCAGTCCATCTGATAGCGGTCACTGCTACTGTACCTATCGATCGCAGATGTTACTCCTGGGAACTTCTTAGTCCTCGTATATAAGTGAATGGAAACCACATCGACGAACGACGATCACGACCTTTGAAACAGAAAAGAAGTACCTTACAAGGCTAGTGTGATTTACTTTATATATCACAAACACGTGTTACTGGATCGCAGTGGAATAAAAAAATTAAAAAAGAAGAAATGCAGACATAGTCGTACATTTCCGATGCAAAAACAGGAATTTAAATCTCGATCGTCAAGTAAAAGGAAATGCAAAGCCATCATTTTTAATAAGACAAAATGATGAACGTATAAATCTTCCTTGTATCTTTAACGATTGTATTGTGGAAGAAAAAGAGAAAAAGTGTGTATTTTGCATCGCACTCAGAGGTAGACAGATATACGCCTCAACGATATAATATATTCGTTATTATGCGTCGAGAACAGAATATATAAAACCCTCAAAGGGAACATGATTGTATTTTCTTATAAAGAGCCTGCACTTTGCTTGCAAAATTGACATCCAAATCAGATTAATCCAATCAATGGAAATTTATGACGCACCCGCGAGCGAGCTCTGTGCCATTGAGAGATCTGAGGCTTTGCTAATCAGTTCCCAACAACTATAACCTACCTGCGCGCCTGCCACCGCCGACCGAATAGTCTTTTGTATTTTACATGTCAAAATAAAACGAACCGACTGTAGTCTAGACGACAATAGTACCTAATATAGTTTGAAACATTGTATGATCGCGATAGACTCGTGCTAAATTGATTTGCTCGCCTATTTTCGTATTACGCTTAGTAGTAGTAGCGAACAAAAAGTATGGGCTCACAAACCAAACAATGTCACACTGAGGCGGTGGAGTTAAATGGAATTATTCCGAAATTTGCCAATGTCTTCAAAAATCGCACAAGGCGTGTTTTTGCGGCAATTACAGGGACGTGCGGAGCGGTCGCCTGCCTCGCAAACATTCTTTGATTTATATGTCTGCTTTCGGATCCGGATGAAAGTAAAATATGAGACAACACATCAAATATTCAGCCTTTTTAGGTCCAGGGAGCAACTCTTAATGCTCATTATAATAAAAACACAATAGTTCATGTTGCGATATAGGTATACCTTACAGGCTTGTGTATGTCAGATCCATTTTGGAACTTAGTATGTGTATAATTTTCGTTTCAATGGATTGATCTTGGTATTTGTTAAAAATGTGTTTGTAATATTAAGGATATTAAGGAAGTGTAGTTAAACACTACAAATTGCAATTTAAAGTCCATATAGAATTTAGATTTTGATGACATTATGAAAGAAATGGAACATACAAAAAAATACGAAGATTAGGTGTTAATAAATATAATCATCAATTCAATACTATCCCATTACCGGACAAGAGTTTACTCGAAGAATGTAAAATGAATGTAAAATGCAGATTAGTAGACTTTCTACACATCTAAACTTGCAAGATTTTTCACGATGTTTTCGTTTACCTTTGCTGTGTAGTGTAGTAGTGATAATGTCTAATTCACACACAATTATGAAACATTAAATGCGTAGCAAAGCTTTGAACCTTAAAAATAACGGTCCGAAATCTGACCACTACTCTAACACTGCTAATAAATAAGTGCCTAGAATGTAAAAAAGTTTTTCTTAGATCGCAAAATGTAGAGTATCTAAACCTCTTCGTCTGTGTAACACCGGTAGGCAATATTTCATCAGGCCCTGTTGTCACATGATCCGCGCGCAGATTCATCTTTAATTGGATGAACCGACCTGCCCTGTCCCTCTCGTTCTCAGCCTTTATTAGGACCATCTGCATCATGCTTATGCACATAAAATGTATAATTTGAGATGGGTTTTGCGTACTAAATATGGTCTTTTCATAAAACTCCTAGATTCAAAAAGTTGCTTGCAACCCCTTTTCATGTTCAATTGCTTGTAGCAAATCTCTTTATACATCTCAAAATGGGAATTATTATATAGAGCAAATTATACCAGCATTACAAATTCCTAAATAAGTTATTTATACACTTGTATGCCAGTAGGCATCCTAAACTATTAAGTCTTTCACTGCAACTGCTTTCATCCACTTCTGGACTGGCCAACCTTTTGGCGTTGACCTGAGGAATTAAAAATCAAACTATAATTATTAACCTGAGGAACACCTAAAAATACTCCATTACGCTGCTTCAATGTAGGTGGTAAAAAGTTTTATGTTTAGGTAGACTTATTAGTCTACAAAACCTTTTGCAACTAAATATCTATGTTATGTGTATAAAAATGCCATTACCACTTATTGATCCATGATATATAAAATATATTTTATTGCTAGTTATTAACAGCCTCGCCATATTTGTTGAGCCAGTATAAAGCCGGGTAGGCTGGTTGTTTCGTGTGTGTCAATCAACGACCATTTACGCTTCTGTCATGGCTGTGACTGTGACGCATAATTAAAATCAATATTTATGGGCTTATTAAAACACTATTTATGTTCGCTGTATGTTCTCTTTGTGTGTGACAGGTCCTCGTCAATCGGACCCCCGCTGAATGTCTTAGAAGTATTTTCATTAATATTATATCCATAACCTGCTCGAAGCCTTCTTCTTTAATTTTTTGCGTAATTATATATCCATATTTTATAATCCAATAAAAATGTAATAAAAAATATGAATAATAAAAAATTTAGATGTAGTGAAGATATTTTATTTATTACTCTAGCTACAAGCCTTTTAAAGCCACTACTAGGCTCTGATGGTTCCCTACAGCTAGACAAAAAGCGCAATTCCTTAGGCTACTCCAGTGCGATTAAATATTATATACTATAAAATATACTACTTTATGTAAAGTAGAATAATTTGATAAAATCCAAATAAAAAATAACAGTAAAAACACTACGTCGTAACTACATTTAACACGAAGAAAATTACGAAAAATTTTCACAATAAGAACTCACGAATAAAACACACGGAACATCAAAAATTGTTAACTAGGACGAGTTAAACGTATGACGGTTGTAAATTTCATGTCGCTTATTCAATTAAGAGTCGTGGATTGAATGACATAAAACTTCTGAGATAGTGCAATAAAATACCGGGCAATTACAGGTCAAGCGGAGGCAGACCTCTGCAACATCATCGCATCTCGAGTGGGATGCACAAATATTATTAACTATTTCTAAAAACTTGCGAATACCACACGAATGAAAACAATGAAGTTTTATAAGAAACAGAGAAACTTATGGACAAGTTATCGTAGCAATGTTGAAAGGGTATAAGTTCTACAAATTACCATATTTTTATTCTATAGACTGTTAAAAAATAATACGAAGTTTAAAAACTGTTTTCATAATAGACTTTTATGTTTGTTTGAGGTGATACTTCCGTATTTGTTGCGAATATATAGTATTTGTATTTTTAAAATAAAACAAAAATATTCTTCTATTATGAAAAAACGTCCGTGAGGAAATCTTTCTTAATATTGTAGTGTTCATTGCATAATTAAGGACCAATGAAATGATATATTGTTTATAAAAACAATACCTCATTTTATTAGCTTCGTTAATACATGAATATGTTATGATTGTATATTATTTAGCGGCAGTAATACTTAAGTACATATTTTCTTCTGGAAAAATTGTACCTAATTATACTTTTGATTTAGAGAACCACTAATGCTTTTTATTTTTCATAAAATATGCTTTTTAAAAATAATTAAAGCTAATTGAAATTAATTTTGCAAGTATCTACCAACAAAAAGCCAACATTGTTTGCCCATGTACAATGGTGTAAATGATAAGTAGCCAAGCTGTCGACAATAATGGAGGTACAGTTAACTGTGTTCACTAACGGAATATAATAACTATGCACTTACGTGGCGTTTAAAATGGTATAATGACAGCAATTACATCATAACTAGAAAACGATAATGTTGCTGATGGATTACCTACTGCGTCCTTTAATATTTGTCACAAGTAATTACGTTGTAATACGGTTTAGGTTGAACGTATTTACTTGTAACATATAATTTAGCGGTATTCCAGTCAAGGCTCACAATACAACTCTCTATCTTCATAAGTACGTTTGTGAAGACATATTAATAGATGAGTTAACCCAACGCACAATAAAGTCCAATAGAGAAATTCAATAACAAAATTGTACATTTCACACTATATGGCTGTATGTTGCAATGTAGTATATATAACCAATAATTTCCCTGTAATTAAGTTAAAACTTGTGTAAGTTGTAAACTTGTAAATGGCAACACTAAATGCAACTAGGCAGCTAAGGCTAGCTAGGCAGCTAGGCAACCTAAGACTGTAATATATTAGAACATAATATAATTAAAAGATATAAATTCTTTATTATCCCATCCTCCGGTCAGTATTTGTGGTCCACTGTTAGACACAGCCCTCCATTGACTGACGCCACATTAGGCAGTCCAGTGTAGAACTGCGAATCAAGCAGTTTTCCTTTTCATCAAATTAATAGTTCTCTTAGACGCAGGGCTGGCGTATGCTCCTATTACCTAGAAATGGTTGCCACTTAGAAGCTTATTCTTTTCCAAAGGATAATCCCGCCGCCAAACAATGTTGGCACTTCAACATGTAACATGCAAATCTGGGGACCATGTCAATCAGCTTGGTATTTAAATATAATGACGTAAAAACGAATTCTTCTTCTGATACAAAATCATCATGGTTCCCAATTTATATATAAGTCTATAAAATACAGGTCATAAATGGCATATAACATTCACGTAGTTAGTACTGAAGAGTAACAATTAAAAACAGGAACATAGAAAAACAAAATGGATCTTTGCTGTCAGAACAAATAATAGTTTAAGTCCTCCAAGAATACATTAATTTTGGAGTTTAAGTTATTTAATCGGACAGAACGTAAATCAGACACGTATTATTCCTAAAACTTTCCTCAAAAGGAACAGAATCCGTTGTTAGTTATACATACCTGACCATCTTTATTTTGCATCATATCAGACTCAAACTGTACTTGTTTATACCCACAACTCTTCAATCTAATAAAGCAACCACAATTGTTTTATGTTAGGCAAAACTGGAATATCCATATAATTTTGTTTTTGCGCATTCAACTTTGTATGGCCGTTGTAATCATTTCAGACAATTTGACATTAAGTTATGACGATTCTCAGTATCGGAAAAAGTATCGAACGAGCCTCATTATTATCTTTAATTACGACAGTTCACCATATATGAATGCTTTACTCGATCGCTTCTCTGACGAACGCAAAAAAGTAAGCAAGACCTTTAAAAGGTCTTCTATACACAGCAACTTGATATTTGACAAAAAATCTTTATCGAACATTATCTTAGATGTCATGTGTGATGCGTCCTGTTATGAAAATATGGATATAGTCTTTTTTGATCATTCGAAATTCACGTACAGTTATACGTTTCTTTGAGTTCCCAATGTTGAACACACAATTAGTAGAACTATCTTTTGGTGTTAGTAATGTAAAAGCTATTTACTATACAATTTCATATTTAGTGGTTATTGTAGTCCCCAAATTAACAAATACAGCAAGAAGGGGATTCCTAGATTAAATCTTCAGTTGAAGTCCAATGAGGAATGTTAGTCTAGCTCGACAAGATATCGCATTCAATGAAGATAAATAGAATTGACAATAGCAATGTAAACAATTCCTTGATTTAGGCGATGATACTAATCGGTACATTTGACGACCAGTAAATGCAGATGATCTCGTAAAGTTTTGTTTCGCGTATCTATATTTCTAATCAGAATCAGATACCCAGTTCAGTCGATTCTCGAACATTCGCAAGCAGGATGCAGAGAGCGAGGAGCATGTTTAATTGTGGCTATTAGAACAGATGGCTTATTCATTTGTAGAGCAGTCGGTCGTTGCGCTCATGTCGTAAACCGGCGATTCGTTCCCGTTCTGATGTTATTGTAGCGTTTTGTCTATGCTCCGCCATTTTATTGGGCCGTTTTGTCGTCTCTGCGACGCGTTTCTCGCAGATACATCTTTGTTTATGTCGTTGACAAATCTATCACGGGATAGTATAAATATCGAGAACGGTGGACGCTATGGTCCTCTCGTAGTTCTCATACGTACTGAAGTATTCCAGAGACGTATCTATTTCTCAGTCCTATTATGTGAAAAGTTATAAACGTATGTTGACGCCACTGTGTTCCGTTTTCAAAAGGTAATGAAATGCAGCTTAAGTCAGTCGTTAGTTGTTAATAAAATAACACAAAGGACTAAGATGCTAACTTTATTCTCTTTAAGATTCCGGTCCGTATTAAATTTACTGATTGAGAATAATTAAAAAACAATAAAATTATCTTTTTTTCATAATAATCGTGTAAATTAGTGTAACATTTTATTATGTCGTGAATTACAAAATAAATTTTATTGAATCATGGAACGAACTTGTTCATCATTACTTATCTTGTTACATGTTATAAACAATAAGTAATAAGCAAATTTATAATCTACGTGAGCGATGGCAATATCGTCAACAAAGCTTCGAATACTAATATTGAACTCTTGAGGAAATTCCCAATCCACTAGTCATCCCATAACCGATGACTCATTCAATTCGATAATTTTATGAATGCCTATGATACAAGGTATGAGTACAAAAATACGCAATTTAAAACAAAATAGTTTTGGAAATTCAACCTATAGTTTATTTTAGTGACAGTCTTAGATAGAGTTTAAATATAAATTGAGGTTAATAAATGTGGATATCTATAGGCTGCAGCGGTAATTTTATGTAACGAGGCTTACATACTCTTTTGCTATACTTCTAACATATAAGTAAGTAACAAATTATTATTATTATTATATAGACAGAAAATTCAGCTGTACACAAGCTATCAGCATTACCATGTACAAGATCAAAAGCAGAATCAATACTTCCGTATTGTACATTATTTTATTTAGCTACCCTATTTTATCCTTTTTAATAAAGCCTTACAGAAAATTGTACTTTATTTGCGACTCTTATACATTTATTAACATAAACGAAAAGGCATACTGACTATTGATATTCTCAATAAGTATACTTAGAAAAGATTGTGGACACGAATATGTAACTAAATACTGAAAAATAGCAGCAAATACACTAAGTCTTCATAGATTTAGATAGACATTTGTAACAGTCACAATTAAGTTAGCTGTGATTACGGTTTAAAGACCGTGCAATAATCGTACTGAACAAAAACATAAGGACGTTATTTATCTAAATGGCTTAATTAGCGTTTTCATTGCATTTGATATGTTGATAAGGACACGTAAGCATAGTCACGCTGTCAGCGCTGACTAACAGAAAGTCACTATGGGACTTGTTTAAATGTTGGTGGCATTCAACAGTATGTAGCCATTTAAAAAAAATATTTTTTCTGCATGGAATGTAAACTGATTTATTAGAACAAGATATTAAAGGAAATGCATTCGTTTTATATATAACTTGCGAAGTCAAGTCCATACAAATTGTCAGTTATAATCCTTTTTATGTTTTGCAGGTCCAGAACACAGCTATAACAGAGAAGATTTAAAGATTTATCAAATAATATGTACTTGCGATACACTTGTGTTTTTGATAATAGCTAGGTAGTGTAAAATGTTTATTAAAAATTCTGAAGTATTTTATGCACGTTTTTATGTTCATCACCTTGATTGAGGTAGTATAGACGCATCTTAAACCAAAATTACTAAATCCTTTTTAAATTGCAAAAATGTTTGTCCCACTCGGCATTTGTATATTTCCAGAAAGAGAACAACGGAATGGTACTTTTTTGTTTGAACATTTCCTAACAAACCTATTTGAATTCAATTTTGCTTACGTGAGTTGTAAAAATAAATAAAAGTGAATGAAGGTATGATACGAGGCGGGTTGCGAGTTATAGGTCCCCGTGCGCCGGCGCGGTCGCTCAATTTCTCTAATTAATTAACGATCCTCTAGATAAGACACACTGACAACCTTATTTGTGGCAAACAAATCTTTGAAGCATAAATTTTAGCGTAGGTACGCGTTCTAAACTTGTAAACCTTATGCACAATTTCCCGACTACTAATTAATAGTTTCCCATCGGATCAGCAATTACAACGGACTGAATAAAAATAGAACCTGCAAGCCACATAACACTACTCTAATAGGTACACGTCTTCAATATATGATACGCACGTTTGCCGAGGCTTTCGCTATTTCCTAGAACATTTTAACGTTTAGAAAAATAATTGAAAATTCTCTCGGCGTGTAACTGGGCGTTCTCGTACTAAATATTCGTGAAAGATTCACTCCATACGAGAGCCAACAATTTACATTTGTCACATAAATAAAAGAAGCAAGCGGCCTCATTAGGCGACACCGCGACAGCACGCCGCTTCGCCGCCGCGCCGCCACGTAGCCGCTACCGTGTCGCACTCCTCACCAATAACGTGTATTTGTCAGGATATTTCCACATAATTGCTCAGGACTCCAGCCTCCACTGATTATTTTATTCATTCTCCGCCTCGGGGTTAAAAGGGTGAGCACGACGCGAAACTTCCTACCGCTGGCATATAAATATGGTGCACTTAAGGATGACTGTAGATGAAGGGTCAAAATGAGTTGAAATGATCTCGTAGGCCATTAAGTATTTTTTTCTGCGGCATATTGCTGCTTTATCTTTAGTGCTTTGTGGCAGTGAGTGGTGGACGAAAAACGACACTTTTTAAATATCTATTAAGTGTATAATTTATTAAAGGCTACGCTATCGACACATGAGCGAGGCGGTCGGTGGCGTGTCGCCGCCATCGGCCGCTATCGGCCGTGTATAAGCATTTGGTCAATTTGTCGGTCGGTGTCTCATCTACTATCCTGTATTAACATTTTTCGGTTCTCCTATTTTTCACTAGAGTAAAAATTATGAGTTTGGAATTGGTCCTTTTATTACTGTAGTTAAGATATAAAGTTATGGCCAGGCTTTTAACGTCGAGGAATTTGTTACCTCTACCTAAGAATATTGATAATAGCTAGGTAATAAGATTTATTCGTATTTTGTAATTAAAAATAATTTTGTGTTAAGTTATACTTGGTAAATTTTAAATTTATATCTATAACTATATATTTTACATATACCGATGTATTTGCACGGATTATGTATGTACATATGTATACACATAATACGTGCGGAAAAATATGCCAAATAAGAATAATTATCCATACATACCAGATATTTTATCAAACATTTATAATGATCATTAAATTTTATAATAATATACATAATTATGTTGGTGGTAGTGCTATATAATATAGAGGAAAGCATTTGCAACCACTTAAACACGCTGGTCAATGGTGAATAACAATCAGCGTTGAAAAACGGTCAGCATGAACCAATTCCCACAATTACAATGACATCAAATAAAAATAGCGACGTGATGGCATAGGCACAGTATTGTCAAAGCTTAAATAAATCAACAAGTAACAACTAATAAAATATTCTTCATACACGGTAACGGTCGTGCAATACAGACGCCGGCCGCCGATTCTGTGAAGTCGTTTGGAAAGCAGGCTGTGATTTGCAAGGTCACGCGTATAACACGGATGTTCCCGATATTGAAATGTACAGACGTGCTTTATTCACCTACATATCAACATATGCAATTTGAAAAGATCCCAGCCAAGTTTCTGTCACCTTATTAAAATAAACCTTACGCGATCGCCGGAAGCTAGCATTTCACTTGGAGAAAATTTTATGTTTGAATGTTGCCCAATGCGACAGCAGTATGAGAAACAAATACTCATATTGAATACGAAACAGACGAACGGTACGACACTCGGTATGGTAAATTCCGTATTGCGAATTATTAAATTATTTATGCCGCATATCGCGGTGTGCCGGCCGCCGATCGCTGAACCACAATATCGGGAATCCCTGTTCGCTACTAATGCAATAATTTGGCGTATTTTGCAATCGCGTATTGAATATTGAATAGTTGGTAAATAGTTTATGTTCTCGACGTGGATTTCAGAGTACGTGATCCGGCGCGGCCACTCGTTGTGAAATTGCGCGACACACGGATAACATACGTTAACAAGTGGCCGTTTCGAATAAAATTTTATGTTCTCGTTGTGTTTAGATTTATATCAGATACGCGATGGATCACTTGATCTATTTCCCCGCTTCGCTCTTAGAGTTCGAGTGCGCGGGCAATAAACTCGTCACATCACTGTCTGCGGTTCTCTATCAATATCTTTCTACTCTGCAGATTAGCAGCTTTGATGAAAAGCTGCAAGTGGTTTTCGTTTCGTTTTCATTGGTCTTTAGCAACATTAGATTTAGTTTAGTTAATTTGTATGTGTTTTGATCGAAGGTTTCATTTGATAATACTGGTTTCGTACTAAGGACGGGAACACGTGATTAATAGGGTATAGGATTTGCACTGTGTCAAGCTAAAAATATATATATAAATATATATTACCAAGTTATAATCTATTACAAAAAACAGTAATTTATTAACTATTAATTCATGGTTAACCAGTTAGCTAAGAAACTATAATTGCTCATATCATAAGTTCAAATAATAACATTTACCGCTCGTGCGATTGCGTAAGTATCTTTTATAATAACTACCTGTATTTTACATAGACACAAAGTAATATAGATGTACTAAAACAATCATAAATCTTGTATCTACTGTTTGTTGATTCAATACTACAGAATAGAAAATGAAATGGAAAAGTTATTGGAACATGCCAGCGATTGGTATTCTTCATAAATATTGTAACATTAGAATTTCCGAAATTTATTCAGCTATTGACTTACCACCAAGTTATTGCACTGAATATAAATATCGGATACAAGTTTTATTGCGAACAAACACGGCATGGCACCTCGATGAGTTAGTTAAGTAGAATGATGACGGAATAGGCTCACTCGTACATTCATATCAACTCGCCTTAGCTTTCTACGCCTTATTTTAATGAATCGAAGATGTTTTAAACTGTTTCACTAAATATTACAAAGTTTCATAGTTCATTGCTATTTCGTATTTAATATTGACGATGAGGAAATCGTCGTATCAGGTATCGTCACGATATCGTGACGATACCTGCCTATATGGCTGAGAGTTCTCCGTTAAGACCTTAATGTTATATAGTATTTATACTCTTATTTTGAACGGAGGCCTATACCCACCAGTAATTAGCTGGCGAAGAAGGTAGGAATGAAGTGTGCATTATATTTTGCACTCCACTTAATGGACTTTTATGAATTAAATAATTAATAATTAGATTATTTAATCGAGTAAAAATCAAAGCCAATTGATTACACAAGTAAGGAATCAAATGCTACCTCCTTAATTCGCCTTAAAACAATTCTTATGGTTAGGGAAATGTGGTTGCCAAACACACATGCAAAGTAGTAATGTATGTGGCTAGGACTTCATATCGGACCAAAATCCTATTTGAATCCCTAGAATACGTCCGCAGATCAGAAATCAAGAAGAATCAGATCGCATGCACGCATTTCAATGTAACATAAAAAATAGAATTTTAATAACCTCTCTACTCGGTTGAAACCCTAATAAGACAATGAAACATTGCGTGCTGAATCGCAGACGAAATAGAAATGATTTAATTTGGTCGAGGAGCTCTGGAAGCGAGGGCGGTAACTGCGGTGTACCTCCACGATCGTTTGTCATCACCGCATCGCGTGACTCCATAGTGTTGACTTAATGGAGTGCTCGTGAACAAATTCAAAACATGCTTTCTGATACGAGGGAACTATCACACTATAACATATCGAAGATTTATGCTTTTGCACGAAAACTATTTCTTCTCCCTTCATAAACGCTTCTATTATGATCAAGGTCCTTATTATTTCGTTTTATTAGAACAGTACAGTACATTATTAAAACTTATACAAGTATATTAATTTTTCATGTCAATGTGCCGGCACACACATCGACAGATTTGCAGAATATGTTTAGATCGACAAATTATTGTCATTATCGTTGATAATCAGTGAACACGTATCAAGACGATGTCAGTGCCAAATAAAATAACGAACAACGAGACGTAAAAAATAAAATATCGTGGGGTCTCCTAAATTTAACCCCTAGGCGCCCAGGGGGACCGGGGATCGTAATTGAAAAATAAAAGGCTGTAATAATAGAATTTACATTACGTGCTCTTCAATGACAAATTTTACCGTCTGCCTGCTTTTGTCAGGAGACATTGACATCCCTACAATTTTCTCATTCGTACATTCATTTGCGAATATAATTTCGCGTTATTCACTTACGTGTGTTATAATTTAATTCATGATTAGATGAATTATTTTTGCAAAATATTAGAAAAAAAAACAATAAGCTTAGATAAATAAGAAAAAAACCGTTGTTATTGTATACTTGACTTGGCGGGTTTGAAATGCGCCGGCGATCTGATTAACGTTTTCAACGAATTCATAGGTGCTACTTAATATAACTATCAGATAAACACCATGATATAAACAGCAGCGATAGCTTAGTGATAAGATTGTGGCCTATTACACGGAGAGTTCAGGGTTTGAATACCTGACAAACACTTTACATGTATAATAGTAATAAATAGTACTCAAATGTTTATGGCCGCACACAAAAATGAAAGAAATCGTGAGGTGAAATATTGCCCTAAAAATATATAAGCCTTATCATATAAAAATAATACAGCACAGAGGTTTTTATCTCTTAGTGGTTAAATTAAATAACTCAGCGTATAATTTTCGACGTTACATGAATATTGGAAGTTTATCGTTAATTGCTTTAACATTGGCGAAAACAAACATTGAACAAACCTGCATACCTGAGAATTTTTCATACAGTTCTCAAAGGCATATGAAGTTTATCAATCCATATGGCCAGCGTGGTTAACTATGACTTAACCCAACTAATTCCGTCAAAAGGATTGTGTCCTACAGTGTTACAATAATGAGTTGAAGATAAAATAAATTCCACTTTTTATTGTGTTATGCGAATAGCTAAAAAAAAGAAATTTTGTACTGAAAAAAAAATGCTATAAAAATAGTAATGAACGATTGATCATATGACACATCGTAGAACTATAGTTCGATCTATCCGCCCTCATAATCCCGCCGTAAAGCAACTCTTGTGTTTCGTTAAAATTGATGCGATTGTCGGTTACATTGAGAATCGAAATTTCCTCCAAAACTGATTCTATTTTTTTTTTATCGCACCCATAATTTAACTTAAAACGAAAATTTATTATCATAGGCACGCAGCAATAAAACACGTGTAGACTGCATTAATGCTTGTAGATCGGAATACTAAGTTTTAAGAGTTTGTATTAACAATACTTACCAAAAAGATTACAGAAAAATATGGACTATCCATCTGAAATAAAGGTATTACATTGGTCTGTCATTCAGAGGATTCCGGGTTCGAAACCCCGCCAAGAATCCGTCTAATTAATTAAGTTAACTGTCTATTCTGGATGTAAAAATTCATGTGACAGTCTTATATGAATATCCGCACTTATAATAGATAAATTCTGTACATAAAAGTGACTCAACTGAAATTGATCACAGATTGCCACTTCCAGGACTAGGAGGACCAGCTCATATGTGTATAAGTAAGTAACCACGTCTTGCGATCGAATGCACAAAAACAAGTCTCAATGGAAATGGGGGTGGCATTAGTACCTATCTGATCGAGTCATACTTGTAAACAAGTGAATTGGAATTTGGAAATGAATAAGATATGTATATAAGTATGTTAAGCCTAATTTAGTCATAATTGAGTCATATTGGAACATGATCTTACTTGCAAACAGGCCAAAACTTCGATAGCCACTTGTAATGGACTTTATAACTATTCAATTATGTAAGATCCTATCACAGAAAGACTATTTTTATAGTCATGTATAGAAGACTCTTAGATTTTAATACTTATTATTATGAATTTTATAATGGGAAAGAAATTGATCCATCCCATTACTAGAAGCAGTTAATACATATAGGCAAATACATAAGCACGTAATAAATCGACAAGTTAAATAAGAAGATTTAGCCATAGGCTACCTAATCTTCTAGCGAGCAACATTGGCGAGGCCAAATAAAACGCGTGCACACACGGGCATACCAAAACGAATTTCCCAAACATTTATATGCAGATATTACGGTAAACGGTAGGATTGTTTCGTGCGCCAGCCGACATTTCCGTACAATACATTCGGGCGAGGCGTGGCGCGGCTAGTTAGCCGCAAGTGAGATGTAAATATGCGCTGCTCTGGCGCTCGCGCAGGGGTCGTCTAGTCTCTACCGCATTGTACTCTCCAAAGCCCGCACAGATTCTAAGGATTTTTACATCGTGGCAGTCACCAACTATACTATTATATGCATAAGACTATAATATGCACTTAGTGATACATTAGTGAGAAGATACCGGTCTCTTCGTCTCTCAGAGCCCGGGGTGCGTTAAATTAATTAAAAAATCAATACTAGTAGACTGGATTGGATTAGGAAGTTTACTATTAAGTTCTCAGAGGTGTATGAAATCTAGCAATCCATAGTTGGCCACCGTGGTAAACTATGGGCTAAACCATCTCATTTTGAGAGGATGTAATGAGGCTAGCGAAATAAAACCTCGTTTTATTACTTCGATCCAGCTCTGGCTATATATTTTTGTACATATATCACATAAAACTACCGTAGAAATACTACAACTTAAAAGGTGGTAGAGCCGTTAGAGCTCGCCCGGGGCGGTACCACCGCCACCCTCATAACCCGCCGTAAAGCAACAT
>DWON01002019.1:0-22058 GCA_018251015.1 Phocides pigmalion okeechobee
ATGTGTATCCGGCAACCACACCTCCCCAACCGAAACACAATACATGAAGAACATGTTGCTTTAAGGCGGGTTATGAGAGTGCCGGTGGTACCGCCCCGGGCGAGCTCTAACGGCTCTACCACCTTAATGGACTTACATATCATCATAGGAACTCATAAACCAACTCATCCTGAGAAGTAGCAACGCTTCCGTGTTCGACTTTTTTATGTAAGAAGAGCAGCAAACGAGCATGCATGGTAAGTAGTCGCACGCGTATATGTTGCTACTCTTGAGGACTGAGATGTTCGCCTCGCTTCAAAGTGTAACCAGCAACCGCACCTCTCCAACCGAAACGCAAGTAATGCACTACGGCGGATTATGAGGGTGTGAGGATTTCACGTGAGAGTCATGTTATACATGTCTATGGGCAGCAGTGACTTAATGCCATCCGGTGAACTGCATGTTCTTTTGCTATTTCTATGTATTAAAACAAGATCCTTGATACCGCCATAATTCCAAATAAAATATAAGTAACTTTAATTTGGAGCTCCTCGTTTCAGCTTATCCGCTTTACTATTTTTCTGTAACTATTCGATAGCGGAAACAGTTCTATTGCAACGTATGAGAAAGACTCATACAGAGTAGCAGTACGCTAGTTTTAAAACAGTCGAGCTACAGAAAGTTTTGCAATCTTTCACTTTGAAAACATCTTGTGCCAATATTTGTTTTTATGTTTATATGTGAGAAGCAAAATACATCAAGTCATTATAGTCTCAATATTGGAACGATTCTCTCAAAGTGAGAACTCTCAGGCCATGATCCACCATCTTGGCCAAGGCTGGACTGGTAAAATTCACACAACTTTCAGATCGTTATAAGAACTCTCATGTATAATGTTTTCATGACCATTCGCTGTAAGTATTTTTGATGTCATAACTCATGCCTTAGGTATACGTAAAAAGAGCCATAGAGTGCCAGGTATCCGAACCCCGTACCACTGGGTTAACGAGAAATTAAACACTATTAAGGTAAAAAGTTTATTTATTATTATATATAAGCTCCTAAGCCATACTGAAATAGTTCAAAACAGGTTATTCAATTCTCCGAGTTACAAACTAGGAATGGAACTTGGGAGTTCCTAGTGTGGAGTGAATTGGATTTGACCCTCATTTGTCAGTTGATGGGCGTCGGCCGTTGAATACTTAGTTCCTAATATATTTAGCTCAAGTATATTATTCACTACGTCTACGCACTATACGATCGAACGTTGAATAAGTGTTGAGATTGTTACTTTATTTTCGATTTTGATTTTGGTAGAATATATCGTAATTCGCCTGCGGCTGCATAAACCCTGGGAATGTTTCTGCGTTATATTAACGGTGTAAAGCTGTTGTGTTGTGGTTTGAAGGGTCTGGCAACGACAGAGATATTAATATAAGGCATTCCAATTAAGTCGTCAGGAGGAGCAAGGAAGCTTTGGTTGCCCTCAAGTAGCTACATATAACATACTCATATAAACATATTAAGAGGTGAGCCTGCCTGTGACTAAACTCGAGTCGTCTGAAGCCAAGATGAAAACTATATCCTAGTTTAAGTCCTTTCTTGGCGCTAACCCAGAATGCGAATATCAAAATGCCTTAAGTTGTGCGAGCAAGATTTATGTCCGCGTGACCTTTTCGATTTGCTTTAATGTAAACCGTAATAATTAAAGTAAAATTTTCAAGCAATTACTCCACATTCGATCGACGTTGCTAGTGACACGAGGACTGCTTGTGGATTTTTTAGGGTAGACTTTTGATAAGATCTTTTTACGGTATCTAATGCTATATTTAGGTTAATTAAAGTAAATGTGTTATTCATAACAAAGATTATTATTAGATACTCCTAATTCTAACCGGCACACAGCAGTAGATTATTCAAAATTACTGCTAAAAACATAAAGAGAAGCAATGGTTTCCGCAATCAAACTACAAATAATTCTGCCACCATCAAAACTTATTACCCTATTTAATTCGAACATGAGATAAATATTACGTAAAATATTTTTAGTTCCTAATTTTTATACTTTTAGGTAAAATAAACAGTAAGAATTATACAACACTGACATATTAGAAATCATTATGAAACTATTTAAAAATAATAATAAAATAACATACCATTTCTCAATACAACCAGTTTACTTAATTTTCAAAAATAGGTCTAATGAGAATATGAAATGGACCAACATGGATCTAGATAATGGATCTACACAGGAAGGATCTAAAATTTATAGTGCAAGGCGTGCTAACTTTTTAAATTACCCTTTAAATATTCCGTTACTTTTTAAGTAACATTACACTCTTAGCAATTTTGTAATGGGAATAACATATTTTATTGTAGGTACTTATTAAATATAATAATGACATAGACATTTAAAGTATCTATTGCTAAATTTTATTGCTAAATATTTTAAAAGCCATATTCGTAATAGAAGAGCTAAAGTACTTAGAAAATCTTATCAATACGTGAAATACTAGAAATATTACAAAAAACTAAGGTAACAATTGGAAATATCTGGTAGTAAAATTGTTTCATAGATGAAAAATGGAATATAAGCACATCAAAATCCATACGTGTTGATTGTTAATCGACGATGCTGGATTACCTGTAATTGCAATTGGCAAAATGTTAATTTGGTGGACAGTGGTGTTAATTTTTAATTGATGCAACAAAAACGATGCTAGGAGTATGAGGGTTCGTGTCCCAACTACACGCTTTTATTTTACGTGAAACGCGTTTAATTAAATAAATCAATATTTGTTAACGAAGAAATATATTGTGAGAAAACCTTTAGAGGTTCACAAGGTTCTCAAAGGTGTCTCAATTGTACCAATCTGCAAATGATCAGTACGGTGAACAGTGATAAAAAATACTTAAATTGTAAAAAGGCACCCATGCCAGACAGTGGGTCCTTGATGCTGATGATAGGTCGATGATAATTGTGTTGGATACAAATTACCTGACAAAAAAAACTAAAGTATTGTATAAATAATAAAGAAGATTTTGGCTGTAGTAGTATATTAGTTATATTACTATTTGAACACCAGAGCCAAACAAATGCTAATAAGCAAAGAATATTATTTCGATATATCAGAGAATTCTTCACTAAAAGATAACTAATAAAGCACCATGTTTTGATAAAAACAAAAATAATAAAACGACATTTTCTTTTCACAACAGTTTCCTTGAAATATTAATATTAAATTAGAAATAATACTTGCCACTGAGATTGTGTTCTTCAGGCTTTTGAATTTCGTAAGCTGCAATATACGATGTTGGCATGAGTCCTGAACCAACAAAAAGTAAATAAATTATTAACATCATCTCATTCTTGAGTAGAACGTACCGAAAATATTTTTTTAACATTAATATTTTATTTAATAACAGAAATTGATTCGCAAACATGTTATAGTAGAAAATATTTACTATTTTACATAACATCATTATTTTATACAAGTTAGGTTAGGTTAGTACTCTCATCTCTTACTACCATTACAAACGAATTATCCTTTACACTTTTACGAATGATATATCTGATGTTTACTAAAGTTATAATCGCAATGCGATCTTCATATACTATTATTTTTGTTATTATCACCATGGAATAAAGCGAAATGCTATTATTTTAGCTATTATAACCACGGGATGAAAAAATTTAGCTGTTATAATTTTAATCATTAAGATATGCCTATATGCCACTTTTACTAAATCAAACGATATTATCTTTAGGAATTATAAATTTATAATAGTTTGATGACCACATTAATATAGGACTGAGTAAGGAATTATCGCCGTACGTAGGTAAAATTTAAAAACGTTCTCCGTCATCTCTATCTCCGATAAGGTTACAATTCGATGTTACTTTAAATTCAAATCGCAAGATGGATATTATTACCATTTTAATAAGTTTTTAGTTTGCTTGTGCATATCTTTCCCGAGACCTAAGTTCGGCAGCAACCAAGCAGAGTAGACAAATATTATGTTCGCGATCTTGGTGCAAATTTGCATTCGTGTGAGCATCTATTATATTTTAATTTGAATGAACTAAAACTTTGATAAAATAAATACAGTGAAGATACGTGTATGCAAATTAATTCGGCAGCGATGAAATTGTACATTTTATTGTACCTATTTTAATATTCAATTTCTGGTCACTGAACAGCTGGCGTATGACATATCCATTTATAATGATACGAATTCATTTTGTGCTCGAAAAATATTTACATAGCACGAAAATACTCTGTCCAACACACATACTGTTATAATACAGGTATTGTATTAATAATCTGCGTGTATTTTTATGGATACAAGTAACCACCTTACTGTGATTTAAAAAGATTTGACTAATGGGTTCACCACTAACGCATATATCCACCAAAGTGCATCCAAACAGCGTGGAGCAGTATGCTCCAACCATTTCCCAATGGTGACGATTATCCTGTGCCTAGATGTGGGAAATTAAAAGGATTACAGCCAGATGTGGTAGTGTTGCTTACGTACACAGAATTATACTAAGTAGCATATACATTTAAGAAAATGAAAAGATATTGTAACTTTACCCGGATAGTACGTAGTAGTTCTATTAGCAGTGTAGTTAGCTTGCGGAATGTTTATCACACATGTAAACTCTTCAGAAGGGGTCATGACGTCATCATCATGGACTACAGCTTTCGTAGTTAAAGTGTACGAGCCCCATGAATCCATATCTACTTCAGTTACCGCTTGTTTCAAAGGCATCCTAAAACAGACATATAAATAAAATCTTGATCTAATCTAGCTTATCTTAAATAAAGACTTAATAATCAATTTCTATTCTATATCATCAGCCTGCCTGCATTTCATTTTCATATACTTTATAATGTGTTCATATTTTGGAAATAGGAAACGAATATCTAGCATGATTTTAGTAATAATTCCGCCCGTGAACATCTATTATCCAAAACAAGAGTACTACCTGAACTACACATGTGCTATTCGTGAGTGAATACGTATTCGTATATGGAATGCCGTGCAGTGTATCTCCCTTAGCGCACTCCTTAAATCAGAACACAACAGCGCTACACTACTGCTATAGGGCAAAAATTATGGTAACATTTCTACATAAAGGCGGACCAACTAGTCACCTATTTAGCGATAACGGCGTGGTTTGTACATTAAAATTACATCGTATTTCATTAAATTTCACATAACTATATTGTAAATATAATTATTATATACTATCTATTTTATTTCCAAAATGGTAGACTTAGTGTGGATCAAGAAGCAAGGCACTCCTGCCACACCCACTTTAAGCATAAAGCAATTCTTTCGTTTCGGCAGGAAGGTGTGGTTGTCGGCTCATTTACGTTTATGCTATATTTAGCATCCTCAAGAGTAGCAACGCATTTATGATCGACTTCAGATGAAACTTCTATTACTTATAGATTTTGTCAATGTCCATGAGCGATACTGATAACCTAAAGTGGACTTCGTACTCATTTGCCGTTTCCATTTAATAAAAAACACAAACGATTCTATTGTAAATATTTAAATATGTTTATTATCAAGTAATAAATGTTTCGTTGAATAAATAAGTTATTTTAATTCATACAAGAGGTATATAAGTTGAAAGATTATTAAGAGGCAAATAAGTTGGAATTTTATGATACATTTAAATAATTGTACAATTTATAACGGTCTATATCAGGGCTGTTCAAACAGCGGACTGTAGGCGTCGTGCAGTTCATTAGTTATATTTGCGCGGCTCACCAAGGTATTTAAATAAAAACTAACTTAATATACGAGATGAAGTTACTTATGCATTAATGTTTACGTTATGAATTTGATGATATGAAATTAGAAATAAAATTCAAAAATTTCTCATCTAACTTAACATTGACTTAATTACTACAGAGAAGTTAATTTAATACGTTTACAAATATTTAAATAACATTTCATGCATTATTTATTTTTCCTTTAGTAAAAACTGGTAACAATATCATTTTTCAATAGCCCGCCAGTCCATATAGAATTTTTTATCGGCCCGCGAACGACCATGATTTGGATAGCCGTGTTTCATAAATCAACGGTGCTCGTAACAAAGCAGTGTTGTTTTTTTACAAAAAGACAGATATCAGTATGAAACCGTGTAAAAAGCATCAATCCAAATACTGCGATATTACATGATTGAAAAATACACACCCATAAAACGGTCGAACGAAATTTGATACACATCAAAAAAATATTTTTATGGACACCCAATACTATATTATCGGTTTTATTCAACTGACCCAGAAGGAAGGTGATGTTTTAAGGGAATGTTTGTTATGCCTATATGTGTGTACTTCGTACGACGTAGACGTCCTACATCTACTACGCGTAGTCTTAGCCTAACGATTGGTTGGACTTTATTTTATAATATATAGTTAGCATTTTGTCTTAAGTGTGGATATGAGTAACATATAAATATACTATATAAATAATAAATCAAAATATAGACGGAGAATACAAAGATATGTACATAGATATATAATAAAATATTTTTAAATTAAAACAATCTAGATTATGAAAATAAATGAAATGCCGGCGGGGGGACTCAAAACAATGTAAAATTTTTTTTTTGACACAACTTACAAAGGGACATTTTTTTGTTGGGCATTTATTTTTTATCTTATATATACCTAACATTGAATGTCGACATCACCGAATCCAAATAGAATAGAAGGTTTTACTTGAAGCTTATCGCAAATGCAATGCTACCCGTGAATACTAAGTTGGAAAGCGTCATAAAAGTATATTATGTGCTTTCCCAGACCCTTCAAAAACAGCGCTACACTGGTGTTATACTCGAGGCATAAAAAGATGGCTGTACTGCCATCCAAATATATTACGCAACTTATCATAATTCGTTCTATATCCTAACGTCAGAAGAGCATAAGAACGAGATTGCTCTATTTTAATAGTAATACTGGTAGAATGGCTACAAGGGACTGAGAGAGACTGTTGACTTGTTGACAATACAACAGTATAGAGCTGGGGGCAACAATTGCACTGTTTGCAGGAACACAAACCACTCGGCCTATTTTCATTGACATGAGCGAAGAAACATGTCTTCCAGTGACTTTACTGTTTACCAGAGATACGAATGTTGACGTAACTCCAACATAGTAAGCTTTCTTTGACAAATTAGAAAATACGTTATTGAATTGCTAATGTAAAAGAAACATTTTGGAAAAATCATAAAATAACAATCGTGCCTTATTCCTATATTTACTTTCGAAATAGGCAATATTCAATGTTTAATTATGTCGTGAAATGACAGAATGTGATACGTGAATTAATTATACTTATCTACACTATAATCATTCAATCACGATGATAAATTGATTATTCAATTTTGCATGAATGTTTACAATTAATTCATTGGTTGTCCGTTACTGCACGGAAACTCACATCTATCTGTACGGACCTAAATATACTAATTTGAAATACATGTACTTTGTATCTCACTAGACATATATTGTCCAGGTGATCCAAAAAGTGTTTTTATTTCGATAAAAAATACTAACACCGAAAGAATAAAATCTACATATCTGTGTTCCTGTTGTATTTTTAAAAGTATTTTGCCTCCCTGACCAATTTGCATTTTGTGGGTTACTGTGCTTTTGCTTCACTTCGATATGCACAAATACTGACTGGCCACATGGCGGGGTTTTGGCAAAGAGTGCACGCTCACTCTTTACTGATGCACCGTGTCACAGTGCACGATTATTTATGCGTGTTGTTTCATAAGTCAGTATATTCTAGCTCTTTTCATTCAAACGGGATCTGTAGATAATTCTTTTCAAAAAAGAGAAAAGTGCCAAGCCATTGCAAGTGCATCGTGTATTGGCAATCACTTTAGTATCATGGGAATGTCCAAACTTCCTAGCATTCGTTTCGTATATTTGGCACTGTCAACTAATAGACCGTTGGAAGGACTTACAATACATTCGTGTCTAGAGAATAGCGAGCAGATTCTTAAAAAGTCCCTTAGGATTACTGTTATACTTTTTCCTACAGTTGTGTAGGGGAAATAGTAAAAGAACTTACTAATGGTACATTGGTAGGCCTAATGGTAAGTGGTTACTTAAACCCATGGATAGCTGTAGCCAACTCTACTGTACAATGTTACTATTGAGTCTTCGGAATGGAACGCCCCGAAGAAATGAATCTATCTTTACAGTCACTCACGGTCTTCAAATCAGAAAACAACGTCACTTGTCACGTCACAACGGAATTGTTATAAGATACAGAGAACGTTTATAATCTTTGCAACCAAGCTAAACCTGTTTTCAAAAAATTATAAGAAACGTAGATTGTCGATCATTTTTCGAGATTTGCAGTAGTTATTGTTGGCCACAAGATAGTCGGCCTGGCCGAGTTGAAAACTTCATACCCAGAAAGCGGTATACCACTAGGTGACAACCATATAATGGCGCGATACCCCTCTCACTCCTCTATTAAGACCAATGCGGCGGTGATAACCACTTACTATTATATACCTTATTATACAAATAAACTCACTCGTCATATGAAGAGGAAGCATTACTTACCCCCGAGAGAGTATTACCATTGTGGGCTTGGGATATATATCTTCGGCGATGCATATAAGAGTTACCAGGAAAACATATTTCTTTTCTTGATAGAAATGGAATATGCGCGGTGGACCTTTAAGCAAAAAATGTCGATATTAACAAATATGTATATACAACTGAAAGTATTCGAACGTAAATCTTATCATGCTGATCTCTTCATTGCCTCACAACAGTAAGGAAATTCGTACCTAACAAGGTACGAATTTCCTTTCGAATTGAGAAGGATGGCCTACATGGTCCATCACGTTAGCGGAGTGCGGATTGGTAGACTTCTCGCACCTATGAGAACTTTATGGAGAACAATCAGACACGCATTCCTCGCGTTGTTTTCCTTTACCGTTAAAGTAAATAGTAATTAATTTCTAAATCTTACTTGTAAAAAATCTGTATAATATTTAAAAACAACATCAATTTTTATATAAATATATAGTAAGACACAGTATCTTACTATAGCAGATGTTTACGATCCGTAATACTTTGTAATTTTGTTTTAGTTCAATAAATAACTTTAACTCTTTTAAAATCTTTAAATTAGAAAATCAGAGGTGTATGGATTCGAGCACTGGACTTCTCTGCGGGAGGCCGAGTTTTAACCACTAGGCTATAATAGGTACTCTTTTTACCTATTGATTTTTTACTAAGTCATCATTTATTTATACCCTTATTAGGTACTACTAAGTCAAATAATTACTAAAGATAAGAAACCTTTTATGATACTTACAAATATTTTTTAAGAATATTCGTATTACACAGAAAAATCCAATGTTCCGGATATTGACTTAATTAAAACAGAATATTGAAAGTTGTCAGGTTTCATACGAAATTTCATACGTAAGGAATATATTAGGATTAACTTTCATGTAATATAAGGCGTACAAAGTCGTTAAAGCCAGTGACGTCACTACTCTATAACCTATTATTTCGCAGCAGAAACGGAGCGTAAACGAGTGTAATACGAGTTCCTCTGAACACATGAGGAAGTAAAAGATAAGACGTGCAGGGAATTTCTTGGAAATTGTATTAACTATTTCCATCAACACAAAGAAACCTTTGTACATTTTAGCAAAACATAAGTAATATCATAGAGGCTGTATCGTGAAATAAAAAGTGAAAAAACGTATATAAGATAAGGTTTTAACAATGTTTTATGTTGTGTTCATTTTCAATATACAAAATGTAATATTGGCACCTATAGAGTGTAAATAGAAAGTATAATTTGGTATGTAATACGTGAAAAGCATAGGTTTTTACTTCAGTAATTAAGGAAGAATATAAATTACTGTAGATATAGCAAATATCCGTTTTCAGTTTTATGCAAATCATTATATACGATGATATGCATAATACAGACACTCGACAACGAGTAGCATACTAATAACATTAGCATTTTTTTATGATCAGGTTTAAAGTATTCTGTCCATTAGTAACTGTATTATTTGGAAAACATCTTGTCTCACATTTCATTTCTGCGCTGTGATGAGTCCGATAAAAACTTTTAGCTTCTCAAGTTGACTGTACACGTAGCCAATTTAATATCAAGTGACCTAGATCTCGCTTCTTAGCTTATTTTCAAAAAACTAAAACATCTAAATGAATTAAATTACTTACTGTACACCAGCATAGGACGAGTTTGCCGGTCTTCTGCCAGAAAAGTAGATACGACGCAAGTGTAGTTCCCGCTGAGCTCAGTGGTTGGATTCAATATTTTTATAGCTCGATACATTTGTTTTGGTTCATCTGAAACAACAATCTCTTTTTTAATGTGAGAAGAGTACCAAACTAGCATGCAAACCACCTTATGTTAAGTTGTCGCAGCCCATAGGCATTCACGTACAAATACGGACACGACCAAAATCCTATCTGAGCCCGAACGTAGATATGTTGCTTCTCCTGAGGACTAAAATGGTCACCTCGCTTCAAAGTATAGCTGGCAACTGCACCTCTAAATACAAGTAATGCTTCACAGCGAATTATGAGGGCGGTGGTGGTACCTCCCCGGTCGAACTATAGTTCTCCACCTTTAAAGATACATCGTATACATCATATACTTTTTCTTAATATGTTCAAAAAATATAAGGAATTAAAACGTGCACGCCACGAAATGCCAATGTTGTTTCAAAAAGACGATTCTAAAATATTCAGTTTCCTCGATAAAGTATTCGCCACTCCCGTCGTATAAAGAGCAACTTTCCTATTTTTATTTCTGTAGAAGTATGAAATGTTGTATTTTGTTATGAAATGAAAATTCAAACCAGGCAAAGTCAACTGATGGTAAGTGATAATTCTGCCTTTGGACATTCGATATCAATTCCATATAAAACAGAAGTCCCGTCGATAGTGTAACCCCCACAAGTGTAAACCCTATTTAAGGTGATCGACTCATATGTCAATGTGTAAACAACCATACCTCGTAAAAAATGCGTGTGTTGGTGGTACTTCACTGATTGGTCTATCCACCATCCATCCCAATCCCTGTATATTACAATAAGAATATCTGTATAGCTATCGCCGACATAAGTAAGATTTAACCTTATTTTATTTAGTACCAATGTTATTATTTGTCACTAAAAGCAAAATCAGTTTTCCACGTTTCTAACTTCAAAAGATCCTAATTTTCCTAGAGAAATTTTCTGTGTGTTAAGCCCGTTTAAAGTTGGATTTTATTCGCGAAATTTCTATTTGTAGCAAAATGTGTCATAACTTTTAATAAAATTTTACAATTTTCTCAAGTTCTTTTTATCTTTAGGATATAGATATCCAATTAATTCTTTGCTTTGGATTTGAAATATTTCTTGTGAAAAACGACGAAAATGAGAACTAAAAAGCAATTTACAAGATCATAAACTATCGATTACATGTACACTATACATTTATAAGAATATACAAATATCTATCTTGTATTTTATGCATTAACATCTGCAATGAAGATATTCTAAAAATGTATAACAAGTAATTAACCTAAAAGTTTCATAATTTAATCAATTTCCGATTAGTTACGGGATGTACTTAGCACCGTATTTCGAAATACTATACGAGTTCTACGTTACTTCATTACAGCGCTGAAACTAATATGGGAGATGCACGTCTACGAGAATATATTTAGTATTGGAGTAATTCTAGTCAGGTACGTAATATAATAGTTTGATTACATATAATATCGTTGCTCAAATCGACTTACCAGATACTTTGAAGTTCATGTCACCTCTACCCTTTAAGAGGCCAACGAACTGCGGTTTGAGAGGAGGTATCCATTGATACACGAGGCCGGAAGCACTATTGAAGAACCACTTTATTACGAGTTCTAGACGGGGAGGTACTGTTTGCATAGTGTATTCACAGTCAAGTACGATAGACTCAGTGCCAATCTCAACCAAAGCTGGCACTTCAATCCTGTGTATGTTCACCGCAACACATTCTGAAAAACGCACCACTATTGTAAGGAAAGTTTTGCTTTCATAGAACTATTTTAGTGGAAAGTAATTACATCGACATTTTTGGAGCACTTATGAACCTATTATATTTGAAAACAGATTAAAAAGATACTTTAGCATTAGGAAAAACTAACGACTGTACAAGAATAACTGCTTAACGTGCTTTTCGTAGCATGGAAGTATTTGTGAAAATTAGCCATTAGGTCGCGCAAAAGACACGGGGACAGGTACGCATATGACACGCATACGACAGGTATATTTTTATTTTATAATTATGACGATTACATATATAGTAATGATAAAACGAATGTAAATATAATAGTATATTCCTTTTGTACAATACAATGTGAAAGAACATTAATGATATAAAAACATGAATCTACTTTAATAAATAACTAATTAAAAGCCACCAATTAAAGTCGCGGTAATATAAAAGTACCTACTATAGTTGTTCAATATTCAATCGAATCAAAATATTTTTATTCACAGTGTATTCTTCACATAATTCTCTTGAACATACATAAATTACAACTGGCTCGTAAATAATGTCTAATGGATAATACATATACATTGTACTCCACAAAACAAAGTACGGAACAAACAAACAAACAATTGTACATAAGAAACAAAATGTAAATGTGAAAATCTTCCGTCCAAGCTATGATAAAGATGTTGTTCGGATAACTTATCTTTCGAATACATGAATAAAACATGGTCGTCATAACGAACATGTATGGAGTTAAAGCTTTCAGGCAAATTGAAACGTACTGCTTTGTTATTATTACCCACGTAAGTATATTACGATCGTTTTCCTGTATTCAGCCCGTCGATCCGATCGTCTTTTAATCTATATTACTTGGTTTTTATATCATAATCATAATGTGTTGAGTGGTTGCTAAATAATTGATGTGAGAAGAAGTTATGAAGCCATGAAAAATAAATTACCCTTTTTATATTGACGTAATATTAATATAAAAACGGACAAGTGCCAGTGGGATTCAAACCCTGGGAGTTTCGTAAAAACTTAATTATATATGTATACAGATAATTAATCCCTCCTGGAAATCGATTCGTTCGATTTTATATTAATCTCAACTTTGTAAGTCTCCTAATTCGCACTTGTTCAGGGTTGTGAACCTACACTTGGAGGAGTTTCAGGTCCAGGAGTATGACGGTAATGGGTTGATGAATATGATGATGACCCGTTATTAAAAAAGGTCTTGATAAACAGATAGAGAAACACACATTCGGATGTAAAACAAAATTATCCTACACGTCTATTTTAGAATCTTTCTTTCTGTACTGAGCCATTTTAATTGGCAATAGAAATAATCTTTCTCATATAATACACATTTTTAGTACATAATTTTGACAGTAACGTGAAACAATTGAAACTATTGAATATACTTTATTATATACGAGATTTACATATCGTTCGTTAAAACAAATGTCGCTTCTCTCACTAATAAATTAAATACATTTACCCCACACTATTTTATGTACGAAAATATCAAAATTATAATTAAGTATGATAACAGTTACGAGCTTAATAAATTTTAACCTGTGTTATTACTCGCCATAAATACAACACGATAGAACTCATCAATCATTTTCGCTTATCTATAGAAATTAACAGAAAATTAATTTCGGACCAATTAACAAAACTTGGAACTACAAAAGGCCGTTCATCAAATTTTAGGTAGAACAATAACAATTTAGCTTAACTACGAATAAAATACACGATATCAGGAAAGCAGCACAGGACTATAATTAAAGTGTACGTTGACGGGAAAATTAGGTATGCGCGGCAAAAACTTTCGACACGCAACGCAGCGAGTATGAAAATGAGACATGCATAAACATATTAAAATATACAAACTGGTGCAGAGTATGAGAAACACGATCTGAGTTGAGTAATCCATGGCGCCTTTTCACATAGTACTTTCAACTTTTATATCGTAAACGACGACACTGCAAAAATTGTACAACAACCGACCAATATTGTCGAAACGTGCCGACTGAAAACTTTGTAAGTGCTGCGTATTTGGTAACCGTGCGCATGCGTGGAAGCCTGTTGATTTAGTTTGCAAGTTTCAGAATACCGCTTTGATGAGAAATTGTAGGAAGACACGTATCTTACAGGATGTTTATTCTCTACGCCGCTACGTGCTACGAAGTAGACGAAGACGTGCCAAAACATGTAATCGATATAATAATTGTCTGTTGTTTTACGAGGTTACATGTTTGATCTAATTGACAGTAACATGACAAGCGTGTCGGGGTATCATAATGTAGAGATATAACGAAAAATGGAGTGCTGATAGAACTGAGTCTCTAGTGTGCAAAAATTATAATCACGTTATGAAGTACTGCTAGAAAATTTATATGACCATTAGTACTTAAAGAAGCATATAACATATAACATGTTAAATGTTCTTCATTGTTTACATTATTTATTTTAAAACTCACTCCTCAAATTTATCACGGTATCAGCCCATTTATCTGTGAAAAATCAAATCAGGGGGGGGTGATAAATAAGTATTGTAAGCGTAAGTAGACATGAAGTTATGTATATTGTATGTTTATAAAATTCATTAATATGTAAATCCCTTTGCCTGTTGATTTTATAGTTTTACGATACTGCCTTTATATAATAGAATATACACCCCTGCCTATTCTTTTCTAGATGCTTTTCCTCTGCCCTAAGCTTGTCTGGGAGAAACCGCTATTTTAACGATAACAACGCCTTTGTGTATGTGACATATGTATTCTTGTCAGTTTCTTCTGTTACTGTATTTTTCTGTTATTGCTGTGCACGAGAAAGACTTGTATTGTTACAAAAGCAAAACTCAGTAACGATTCTTGTTAATGGGATAGTTAGTGACGTAAAAAGTCTATATTAAAAATCTATGGTTACTATTCTACTATTTTGCAAAGAAGATCCATGGTATATTTCGAACGGATAAAAAACAAGTTAATACATTTAGCGAAGAAGAAAAATAACGTAATAAATCTAGTGTATATAAAAGCAAAAAAAATACTATATTAGAAACACGATTACCCTTAGTTACCGCCTCAGATTCTCCGTAACATGTAGATAGCTCTTAAGAAACATTTTAATAAATCACCCATTAACAGGGTGAAGGGGGTGAATGAATTTTGTATGCGAGTGCCAAACCGCTGAAGTTAGCCAGTATTAAACTTAAATTTTGTACTTATATTACCTGTTATAATTAAAAATGTCTGAATACATTTTGATACCATCCTCGACTGAGGAATAGGGGATAAAACATATTACTTGTAATTCCTTTTCATCACGGTTTCTTTTTAAATATTATACCTACAAACTTAATTAAGAATTCAGGTTGTCTATGATATCAAAATAGAAAAATAGGGGATGGATGGTTTTCATAATATGAATATCTGTATTCATTTTGTAAAATTTGTGTTCAATTCTGTTATAAATATTCGTTTTATTACTTACTCATAATCATCATCAATCCATTACAGTCCACGGGGAATATATATATATATATAGGTACAGGTCACTGTTCTCCTCTCAAAACGAAAAGGCTTAGGGCATAGTATACCACGATCGTCTAAACTATCCTTAATGCTATGCATCCCTGATTCTTATAAAATAAAAATGTAGCAAACATTAATTTATTCGAGACTATGTTTACATATTTTGTTTAATCAGAACATAATTCTAAATTTGGTAAAATATCAAATATAAAACATCGTTTACTCGGGAAACATATTTAATAAATGTATCGTGAATATATAAATAGAGGATTCATTAATTAAATGAATTATTTTGTTAAGAAAATAATTACTGAAGAAATTGATGCTTCTATTTTTATTTCGTGTAGTATTCCTAATTCGTGTACTGTTCAAATTCCAATTGACATTCAAACGTATGAATTGTTACAGTGCGACATTTAAATTATAAAGTTTTTCATGGCTGACTATGTCAAGAGTCTTTGACATTTTAAAAATATTAAAACATTGTATAGGCTCTTCGAAAGCGTACTCGACTCCATTTCACATTACGTTTAAAATAAAAGAATAAATATAACAAGAAATTGTCATGTCGTTTTACATTGTATACGTATGGTATTTACGTTTTTATTGTGGTTTAAGTTTTGATAATATAATTTTAGTACCGGATTAAAAAGAAAAAAAATGTTATGGCATCACGCATTTTACGCTATCTTGCCAACGTCAACAATGGTTCTTATAGGTGGTAGGTGGACCAGAAAAAGTACTCAAAATCGACCGAAAAGTCCGTGTAAAAATATGTCGAAACCATCACTGTGGATCACAGTGTACTTTTTCCCACGTGAATGTAGATTTAAAATTAAGAATTCAAATGAGTACCTACTTACGTGTAGAAACTTAGACTACCATTCAGTTATCTTTAATATTTAATGCAGTTCGATGGGTCAAGCGGTGTTTGACCTGCAAGCGAACGTAGGGCTGGAATATTCATGTTTCAGTTTTACAATTACGCTAAAATTTTAGTTTAACTGTAACGAATCTTTTGACGTTTCCGATATACTTTTGCCGGGGGAGATTTTTTTTTATATTTAACCAATATTACGGACTCGCTGTAGATTGCTTCTGTTAGGCTTTTATCATAATTACTTTTAGGGTACTCAATGTTATATTCAGATTAATTAATTGTGCAATTAATCAATATTACATTGCATAACTTGGCTATTATTTCCGTAAATTATAGTAATTGGATTGTATATAATTATTAATTTTATCTACACTTTTTAACATAGGTCAAAAATGTTACTGCCATCTGTAAAAATAGGTGGATTTTTAAGTTTAGCTTTTAAGAAAATTGATGTTCCCAAACGATGGGATTTTCGAATGGCGCTATAAGGAAATACAACAAAATGTAAAATTATTCCTCATTCTTGACTTAGCAAGCAATAACTATGTAAAAATGATACCTATTAATTATGATGTCAAATTACTGCGGTAAAGCCCCATGGCACAATTGACTCTACTCACACAGCACAAGTAGAGTTGAAGTTAAGCATATTTCATTATTACATAAATGTCATTATACTTAATTAAATATATTTTTATAAGTTATTTATGTGTTGTTGTTAATATGTCCAATAATATTTGCGTTTTGTTTATCTATGTTAGATAGAACACTTCATCTGACTATTTAAAATTCCGTTAAGAATATTAAATAAAAGTTGTCCGCAGCGATCCCACCTTTCATATCAAGCAAAGTTATGATCAAAATGTATGCCTTAATGAGAAAGGTTTTTAATTATTTTAATGGACTTTACCGGCTGCATGCAATATACAGGACACTTTGACGGGCGGGCTGCACCGCTACCAATATAAATTTCAATAAAACCTGACAAGTAACGGACATCCCTGAAAGGTATTGAAACTCAAAATGTAATACTAAATTGTAGCAAATGCTCGTTAGCGCTTTAAAGATAGTTAAAGACATAAGTAACACTAGAGTCAACGGTGCTATGTGGTGTACTTGTAGAGTCTTCTTGAAGGCCGATTTTCCAGTTTCTACGTGCAGTCCACGAAAAAGGCCAAAAAAATTGAGGTGGAGGATCATAGCACCTCCGCGTAAAGAGGGTCTGTGAAGAGTCTACGGAAAGCGTTAATAACCGGTGTCTACGAAAGAGACTCTATAAAGTAGACTACGAGATTATATACATATAGAGGGTCTAGAAACAAGGACTGATTGGACTCCAAATGAAGCAAAAAAATCTGTTTCGGAACTTCTTTGTATACTAATAATCATTGAGGTTTTATAATTTAGAAGAACAGTATCCCTGCATTATAAAGTTTATTAACTTCAAACTGTAGTCCAGAATATGGCCAAAGATTTAAAGAATAAATCTAAAATTACGAGATAGATTGTATCATTAGTTTTCACGTCATGGACATAAATAATAATGATATAAATAAGCAAACAGACAGCGTTTTACCTTTATAAAGTGAATACTAGTTAAATAGTTAATAATTCAGCTTAGAAACTCAGATAGACCCACCGGAGAAAAGTTATCCACTAGAATGCAACTTAAATATAGTGTACAGCGCTCTGTCCAGTCTAAGTTCGAGGTGGTCGCCAATTTATGTCCACATTAGAATGAGTAACGATGGTCAATAAGTTTGTAGACGTTGGGTTACTTTTAGCTTTGAGTTCGATACCCTTATTGATTTATACTTTGCTATAGCTTCTAGTGGTCCCAATATTTTTAGATCCATTTGCGTAATTCTGTATATTCGACGTTACTTTGTTTATTGGACTATATTTCATTTGAACAAAGTAATAGACAAAATCTTAGCAGTGAATTTCCACGATATAGCTAAAGTAAATAGTTGAGATGTGATTAATAATTCTAATAAACATTAAAGAAATTTACATTTACATTAAAATCTACATAGATAATGAGTAATCATTACACTTTATTCTCATATAATAATAGAGTTTATATATTTTTCGACTTGGTTAAAAAAAATAAGTAAGTTATGACTCCTATCCTTGTTATGCTGTGTTATGTCCACGCTGCTCCAATCCTAATTAAAAAATTTATAACTGTTATTAAATTGTCTCAAACTTTCTTAATCAAACTCACTCTTAAACAAAACTTTAATGGGATGTCTCCAAAACAGATATTATGTAATCAAGTTATTGTTATAACGCACAATATCGTGCTACAAAAATAAAAAGTTTTCAATCAAACATCACAAAATAATATATTAACATATATATTTTATTATGCTACGAAACATGAATGTGTGTTATATTTATATTTGAGAGTGTGCCTTAAAGCGAGTATCTTATATGGAAAATTATTCTTGGAAACTCTGAGATATTCAATCCTAGTTTGGATTGAATGCAAATGTAAGAAAATCTATCTACTGCAAGATGCAATTGTTTGCGGTATGGTTTCAAATATAATAGAGAGAACAGAGAGTAGATTTGATGAATTTAATACCTACTTTTGAACTACTACATACGAGAGATAGGCATAGGAATCGATGATACATACACATTTTCTGTATTAACTCACTTGAATAGGCAAATAAGTATTTCCCCGTGTAGGTTTTATTGAGGCTGCCAGATCTGGAATATAAATTCAAATAAATAGAGGGTATGGTTAAACTTTCAGTATAATATTTTAGGCATGCACCAGTATAATCTAAACTCGCTCGAAAAATTCAACGTTTCAATATTTTAAATTGATTAAATTGATATGGAGTAAACATAAAGAGCGACGAACGGATGAAAAACGACAGTGATTTTCACTACAGTTTTTATAGCATATTAGATTAAAAGCAATTGCATGCAGGTCGCTGTTTAAACTTGGAATTAATAGTTAAACAAATTAAAGATTCATACTTAATTCAAGCCTTTTCAATTTACACCATTTTTCTACGGCTTTTAATGAAACCAATTTTTTAATTAACACACAGACAGAAACAGAAAGGATCGATTCATGAGGCACTAAAACTTTTGTGGTGGCATAGTCTTATTAATTTTAATTCAATGGCAAGGGGTCGACACTAAATGTTAAATAAATTAGCTCTTGCAGTGTTATATCTCCGCAAGTCTCTTCTCTCTAAATTGACATTTGCATACATTGATATTGTATATTCTCTACAGTAAATTATACCTAATATGGTTAAACCCTCGAGGGAGGACATATTTTGACACCGATAATTGCTATTTAGTACAAACATTGCCGAAAATGCCGAGAACACTATATCCAGTTTGATGTAAAATTTACTTAGGATTATACAAAGTAATTAACCCCCAGGGTACCTAACTGTCTACGCGATAAAACGAATTGCATGTTTTCATACGTAACAGTACAGCTAGTTTCCAATGTTAATGGTAAAAGACTATTGATTATATGGAAACGGAAAAATACGATTGTTTACCCAATGTGCGGCGGGACGTTGAAAATGATCCGTATTTATTTACTATGACCGCATTCTGTAGCTACTATTAGTGACTTGTTTTTGTATCTATTACCACTGTGCACACAATAGGTATCTACTCAACATACATACACTTCAACCCATGGATATATTAGCATCGTTAACACGTTACTCTCATAATAAAAAAGGGTTAGGCAAGAGTCCATTTCGCTAGACAAGTGCGGATAACAATCTTTTGAGAATTTTATGAAGAATTCTCAGGTACATCGGTGTCCTCACATATAACTTCAAAAAATTACAGATGCATGCATGCCAGTGATTCAAACTCCGGAACTCCGTTACGACCGAAGTATGACCACTAAACTATTACAACTTGTGATATAATAGATGCCGATATATTATACAAACTTCAAATAGTAAAGGCGATCCTTAATAATGTTATGTCATCGACCACTCTTGTTGACCAACTTGAATGCTAGGCTTATGCATCCAACAGTCTAATACAGCGGAGTCAACTGATATTTATCCGATACGGCAAACATTGGAGGATACCTGGAGGGTGTCGTTATGAAATAGTAATGAGAATTTATAAATTAATGATAACGAATGTTCTTTGAGGATGCCGGAAACGTGCTCCGCTCGCAAACTCGCAAAGCTCATTCACAGCGGCTCTAATTTTCTTTAAATCCCTTCCGGGGTTAAAAAGGGCAAAGCGAAACACAAACTGGGCATATCGGGCCGTCTGCCCCGCAAAAAGTTTGAAGGCTTTAATTTAGCCCGTTGTTAATTCGTGCGCGACCGATTCAAAGGCAGTGTCGGCCATTATTAAAAGCGTAAATTGTCAAACAGATGTACCGAACGGCTTCGGTCGCGTCCCGCCGGTTTTAAAACCCAATGAAAATTTTATCAGCACCGACACGGTTGGGCGGCTCGCGGCAGTTTGGCACGACAAAACAACTAATTGTTTTACATGCAATTTGGAATTCAATTTAATATTCCGGTACCAAAATAAAACGCTGACTAATTTTTTTTTCAATAATAGATATCGCTGAACAACGAACAAAGCTTATTTTAATGCTTCATAGCGGAGTATGAGACATCCAGCAGATTAAGAATCAACCGAAACGTAACCACTGATTTGCTTCGAGTAGAGGAATAAATGTTTTATGCCTATTGACGAGATTTTAACCCGTATGGCATACGACAGGCCAACTAATATGTACAATGGCAAGATCCAATCAGTCATTCTGAATTTTTTTTAATATGTTCAGAATAATTCAAAGTGCTAGTTTTAATATAGTTTCATTAAAATATAATGGAACCGACAAATAACCCACATCATCAGGTTCATTGGCCGCATTAATCACTGACCATCATAAGTGATCACTTATCACCAATGAACATTTATTACCGAATCCAACAAAGATATCACTCAAACAGGAATCCCATGTAAGGCCGTCATGTGCGGTGCTGCGCCTGATGAATAGGTATGATATGTATGATGAATATATTGCAATGCTTCACATTAATATCTGCTTAGTCGTTCCACATCATTCAACTCTCAACAAAGCAACTTTACGCCGCTGTTATACGACAAAAGGTGTGAAATGGTATTGACTTCCATATTTATTTTGTATAAACGCTCGGCACTCGACACTTACCGGGTCAGCTGCAATCTTATCTAATCTACTTACTGCCGACACGACTTTAACTAAGAATATTTGTAAAAAGAGTCAGTGAACTTGCCATTTTCTTCCTTTTATTAGGTTTATCTACCTTTCTTCATTTAAAAGAGCTCCAGCAAGTTGCTTTACAAAGTTGCAGGGTTTTGTCACGTAATTTGGAAAAACCCATCATCTTCATGCTAGCACAGCGACATCTGCCGTGAATTAAACTCATCAAATGGTACAAACTACGGTGGAACTACTATGGAAATACTACCTATTAACAGTATACATAACCCGCCGTAAAGCAACATGTTCTTCATGTATTGTGTTTCGGTTGAGGAGGTATGGTTGCCGGATACACATTATTGGAGGCGACCATCTTAGTC
>DWON01002020.1:0-22056 GCA_018251015.1 Phocides pigmalion okeechobee
ACTAGTGAACAAACAACCCGGCAAAACCACGTGTTTTACAGATGTTCAATAACAGATGTTTTACAGGTTTTTTACGATCACATTCCTAACTATCTTAATCCAAACACGTAATAAATTTGCACAATGATTGTAAACATTAATATTATTAATAATCTTATAAAATATAAATAATATGTAGAATATCAATCATGGTTTTTCTTTAATTCATTATAATTATACACAAGTAGGTGTTATGTTTTTAACAATAATCTATCACGTGCATTAGAACATCAATATTTTTTATATGTCATTACTTAAACGAACTCGTTGAAGATAGAAAATGAAGGTACTTGTTTTGTTACGTGACTCTGTCAATAACACATTTTTAATAATTAAATTTTTCAGTTATGGCTTTTTAATATATTAGAAACTTTTACATTTTACTACCGCCGCATCTGTATCTGATTTGTGTTATAATCTAAAAGCTCAATGAATGACGGAGAGATATTAACATGAGGTTTTCTAATTTAGTTCGTAGTGGCAGTGAAGCATCTGTGGCCAGCATTAGGCTTATCAAAATTCAAGTGGAAAATCAAGTAGGAAACTTTATGAGGTTTCTGAAGGCATTGATCGCTTCAGCTGAAGCATAACTATGTTGAAAAGAGTATTTATATTGAGATAGTTCGTTGCTATTTTTTACAAGTTTTTAATTACTTTCACCTCTGTGTAATCAAAACTTTCAAGTTAAATTTGACTAATTTTCTAGTGTCTAATTGAGCTGAAATTTGGCAAAGACGTTATATTTTATATCAATGCATGCTTATATGCCGCTATTCTAAATCCAGCAAGTTACCTGCTGCAAAATGACAATATATTATTTCCAAATTAACCCAAATGATATGAGCATCATAAGAAAGGGTATAATAAGCGAAATACAATAAATAAGGTGAAGTCACTGTAAATCCAATACGTTGGACTTCGCAAAACAATAACATCATAAATACTAAAAATTATAAATTATTTTTTCGTTTATTTATTTCGTATTATAAAATTATATTAACCCAACACTAACATGGTATTTAATAACTTCTAAGTGTTCTCTACCACCTGCAGTTTCACCTCGGGCAAAATACTTGAAAATTATCATGTTAACAGAAATGAATTACGTGTTTTAATTATAGGGCTATAAAATCTCTATTGAAATAAACTCAAGTTAAGTCAGGACTGTCGGAAGTCTTGTAGCTGGAGTTTTCTTAGATATTAATTTGTGTCGGAGATTACTGTGAAAACATATTGCAATTCGTAATTAAAAGGGCAAGAAAGAACGAGTTCGGTTGCTGGTAGGCATAACGAGGACGCGATGACACATGTCTAACGGTAATTCGATTTTTACGTTGCGCGAGCGCAGGTGCTGCCTAAAAGGAAAACCGCTAAAGATGCCAGCGCATTTCTTTGCAAAGTTCTTTGCAAACTATTTCTTATACATTCACTAGTCATGCTTGTTTTCGCTACTTCATACTACAATATGATTTGCGTAAAGTACTTGTTCCGGTTCTGTAATTTCCTTTGAATTGACTGTTCATTCATTGTCTTCCGTCAATGTTTTTTCCCAGTATGTATCTACATACAAATAAAATTGTAAACTGTTTACAGTTCAATATACTTGCATTTTACAAGTTTATTCCGTTACATGTATTGCAGAATTCATCATGCGTCATACATTACAAAACATTAACCCCGGTTTTTTGTCTGTTTGTCGTTTTATGCGGGTCAATCTTGAATACAGTTCCATCGAATTTGATAGGAGTATCGCAGACACAAAGGTAGGTTGTAGCACAAAGGCTGCAGATAATATTTGCAACTCTTAAGACAATCGCAATTTTCACTTTTTACCTTCATCTAATAACATTTAAGATTCGTACTGGGTGACTATGGGCTGCCTCAAAATATAATATTAACAGGCGTTTTCATGCCTTTATGTTGTTTTAAAAATATATAAGAATGTTTATTAACTGCAGTAGAACATCATAATCGTTTACAAATATGATGATGACCTTTACAGGAATTACAGAAAAAAAATATGTGTGTCAGTAGGTGATCGTAACTTTTGATAATCCACGCAGATAACCTGTCGGATAAACGGTGCGCGATGTCGCAAGCGAGGCGACCACGAGTGCGACGTATTGAGCTGTACAATAATATTGAACATGCGCAGGCGAGTGCTTTCAATTGATATATTTTTGAAACCGGTCTCGGTTTTCATAACATGCTTAGTGCGATAGGCTGTCTCGTCAAATAGTTTTTCGTATTACACATAGCATGATACATAATACACACATAATACACTTGCCGCCGAGACTGAACATTTTGTAGGAATTGTGATATATTTTCAGCGATCATCAGTTTCTCTGGTAGGCAAAGGTCTTCCCTCATAGTAGGAAGTAAGTAGGAAGAATTTTGGGAGGAATTTAAGAGCGTGCTACTAATACAACTCTTCTTCATTCTTCACATACCTTAAAACATTTATGGGAAGCTTGCATTATATGTAACCTACACACATACATATAATGCAAACTTCCCATAAATTTTCAATATTTTCCTTCACTGTTAAAACAAATGATAAATCATTTCTAAAAACGCAAAAATTCTGAATTGTTCAGCTGAGGCTATAACTGAAGTTGATTGTAGGAGGTTACTGAAATTCCTGGAAGGACCAGAGATTAGAATAGAATTCTAAAGAATCTGCATGTTTAGCGTTAGCTACATAATATCTGATTGCGTAGATTGTTAGATTGACGTTCAGTATATTATCGAGCTGTAATGTATTTGCATGCGAAATAAATGATGTCTGTGTTGAACCAATGTCCTACTTCGAGGGAACGAAGGCCAAAAGTCAATTTGGGGCGCAATCGGAGGCTGCGCGCGATTCGCTCCCCGACCATAAATGTCATGCAAACTGTCCACACTACGTGTTACATAATGTTGCTTCAACGATCGTGCAATCCTGTTGTAAAGGTTACGAAGGAAAACAGCACACATAACAAATGGAATGAAACAATCTCATTCGGTTGAATATTATTAAAGTATATCCTTGCTGATTTATAACAATGCGTCTATGTCCAGTTTTTCAATTGTCAATAAAAAATATAATTCCAGTGAACGTCTGTAACTAACTTCATATAGAAGAGAATATTTTTATATTTAGCTATATTTTCTCTCTTCTGTTTCATTTAATATTTGATTAATATGAAACCTCAAAAAACTATCTTGACATCTATAAACTGGAGTTTGCCACCGCCAATATTCCCTCGGTTATGGGGAATACCAGGAATAGTACGTTATGACGGCAACCGGTCGGACAGTCAGACACTATTTTTTTGGAAGTTGGGGAGGGCCCTCGTATGTGATGCAACATCCACCGATACGTTGGCCCCTTATCTCCTCCCACGGAATGCTACTCAGGTTAAAACCGTGGTGGAGGTTGCAAAAGAGGCCAAACAAGGCAAATATGTTCTACTTAGAAATTATTACGAGTTTGTTCAGTTTTGTTATAAACCTTTGATTTGTGTCAAAATGCGAAATTTCTGACAAAAATTTAATCCCACTCTTAATCGATGTCGCTAGTGACAAAAGGTATGGTTTATATCTCTCGCATAGAATCGGGATCACTATTCAGCGCGGAAATACGGACAGAGTTCTCGGCGCAATATCGCGTGGGCACGACCTCTCAGTATATTGTTTAGGTTAGGCTTTTTATTATTATTAGTTTTAAGGTGTTCGTTGTTGTATTTACTTTGATAATTGTGTAAATAAAGTTGCTAACGCTAACGCTTTTATTATTTTTCCTCTTATTGTTTATCCGTGCTAACCTTGGGAGAGGTTAAACCTATCTTGCCGTTCATTCACAGGAAGGAAGAGTCCTTTGAGGGGTAACGTAAGCTATTTTTTCTCCCGGATGCCGTCTAGCAAGTGGGCCAGCTAGCAAAATCTCGTATATAACGCACATATGTAAATACAGCGTGTATTTTCCTTTCCAATCTTGGATCAACGTACATATATTGATGCGTAGAATCTATGAGATCAAATAAATTATCAGGACGACCTTTTTCATAAATGTTGTGTATAACATCGAATCAGGAGCATAATATTGGATCTCGATCGTGCTCTCGGGGCAAACCTAATGTAAATTGATTGACACGCTTTTTAGGCGGTTAGATCTCGCGCGTTGGATATTTTGGGCGTAATGGCCGCATTGACGTAAACCAATTCAACGGACGTGGGAAGTTTCGCGTAGGTAATCCCTGTTTGTTAGTGAATAGTTTTATAGTGCATTATGAAGAATTTGTAAATTGTATAGTGTAGAAAATGGCAAATTAAATAACTTATTAAGATCCTTGAGCAGAAGTAATTAGTTAATATAACAGATTACAAACGAATTAACATACTGTCGATTGCGAAATAATATTATATAAAATCTCACGCTACCTAGTTTCTTATATGAAGTCGCGATATTGTTATTATCAGTAAAGGTCGTCTAAATGAAAACAAAAAGATCGTAGAGAGCCATTGTATTTCAACAAAGCGTGTGAATTTAGAGTTGAAAGTGTGCGTCGGAAAGGACAAAGTGACTGAACACGGCACCGATAACAGTATCTTCTATTGTATTGAATATGTGATTGAATTGCTAATCATTAACGTTTAATCATAAGTGGTCTCCTTACTCTTGCATCATTTATAAATATAAACAGTAGTATTCCAATCAGTCTTATTAGAGTCAATTGAATACCTTACCTACCAATATTTTTTTTCAGAAATCATAAAAATTACGAGAAAATATTTTTATTATATATTTCATTACGCGCTGATATTATTTACAAGGTATTTTAATAATTTAAATACTCTGTATAACTACTATATTAATATTTATTGATTTTTTTTTTAAGTTTTCTCAGTGTTATCCATACGCAGAACAGTGTCACAGAAGTTAATATAGGGTTAAAATTAATAAAATAGTCCCAACCTTCATGAGTTAATCGAAGTTAAATTGCTATAATCATTTTTCTTATTTAATAAAGCGAGCCAATGATAATAATAGTATTTCAGTAATCCATAAAGATGCGAAGATTGCCATCCATTAGTATAAATTATGTTTAGTCATGGTAGATGTTGCCAAAATATGTACTCGTATAGATTAATTTTAATACGAAAGAAGCCAAAAGCAACTGCACATATGGTGCTTATCTATTTAAAGAAAACACAATTATTTAAGTTATCTAGCATGTAGTTGCGCTTAACACTCTTTGAAAGAAGATATAATTGTGGATACAATTTGTATATAAAAGTAACAACTAATTAGTGGTGATAATAGCAAATTCCAAAAGGTATTATGTGCCCGTGAGGTAGCAGTAAATTTTAATATTACATATAAAGACAAATGTAAGACCATTTGGACATAGGTTTGTATGCTAATTTATATATAAAATATAATTTATATATATGCTAACTTGAGTATTTATATTATCCACAAAAACGTTAAATGCTAATGGACAATGTAAGAAGAGTACTTCTTTTAGGGCTTACAGAAATTTAAAATTAAATGTGTCAAAGTTTTCATCTCTGGACGAAAAGCCTGTACAACACAATTGAGGGTTAGATTATGAAATTCAAAGTGGTATATTACTGAGAAATTAATGCGTAACTCGTTAACGACTCGGCTTGATTCATTTGCGGTGTATGTGTAGCCCGAGGACATTAGCATAATCGGGAATTATGGTCTGGGCTTGTATTGAAAAGGACTGCACGCATGGGTATGGCTTGTTACGGGAGTTCCTTCCTCTCGTTGTAATGATAGCAGAATAATTTAATAGCTCCTCATTGTGATTTGGTATGGGTTATGCAAGTTTTAAAATGTATATGTGAATCGATTTATTTTGTTTTATGACAGACGAGTAGCAAACGAGGGAGCAAGCCCGATTTTAAATAATATATGTATTCCATCTACATCCACGTACAACCTCATACAGGATTAAAGTCAGATTTGTCGTTGTACGTAAATGTGTTGCTATTCCTGAGGTATAAGATGGCTTCGCCGATAAACGCCTTTAACTGAAGCAATAGTTGCACACTGGATCACGAGGGGATTAAAAAAATCAAATGAAGTTCTCGATTTGTTATGTTTTTTTTGCTTGGTACAAGAACTATAAACTTGTTTTTTGTATTTGATAACGTAGGTATAATAATTTAATAAACGCGATACAGAAAATAAAGGACCCTTTCAAAACTGTTTAAGTACATATTTACCACTTCAATTGACATTAAACTGTTTCATATATTAAAAAAAGTAAAAATTAAAGATTATATATTGTACATTTTCAATGCAGTCGCAGTAATATATACATACACTTTCGAAAACAACGCTTTTTAGAACAAAGTTTTTATTAGAACTAGGGCTCTGATATTTATTTTGATTCCGTGGCAGCCGCAGGGGGCATGTTTTCACATCTGTCGTTAATGTTAGGAAATTGTTAACCCACATTATTTTTCATTACATTCAGTTTGTATTTAGTCTACGTACTGTTTTTATTTTCTCCAGCAATATCATTTTGGCATATACATAATACAAAAAAATGTTAAAAACACGTTAAAAACACTTTACTTTGCCTCAGTTTATAACTTGTAAGTGCCATTTTTGTTGTTATTACATCGTAACAGGCATTATATAAGACAAGTGCTCTTTGTAGCCTAGGTATATAATGCTTCCTACACTCATAATTCCATACTTTAGACATAAAATGACGAACACACAAACAATCAGACACAGAGCCGCAATATAATTCATTTAGAATGGAATTAAGATTTCTGCCTGTCCGGACCCAGGAATCAATCCCGGGACTAAACGAGGACTCTCTTTAATAGTTGTAAACAACTCCAAAAATGGTAATGAACTTACAAGAGGCCTCATTATATTTTAAAACTATCATGTTTAATAACAGTCTTATTTTAGATATATCAGATAGAAAAGTATCTCCGCATAATTGTCTATTTGTACCACGAAAGCATAAAAAGAAAGTAGAGAAATGCATGAATCTCAAGAGAACTGGGTTTCGCGTCAACCCTGTACAATTGTTTCCGAAATATCAAATAATGAAGATAAACATTGTTTTAATACCTCACGAGCAAGTGATGCCTAGCTTGCCTATGAATTTTTATTTATTTTTATTTAGCTTGTCTATGATTTTTTTTATATATTTTATTATGAATATGAGTTTAACTACATACATATATTGGTTTTGATGGGAGTCGAAGCATGTTTATATGAGCCACCTTACAAAGTGAAAAATACATTGTTAGTATGCATAAAATTATTCGCTGTGGTTCGTATGCGGGCGCTACACATTATACATTTAGTATCTGTTTATTTTCGATATTGAATTGCAAATGTGCTTTAGAGCTGTTCGCTGAAGCCAGAGATCCTTAGTTTTGGGTCATGTGAAAGTTAAATGTGTGTAACAGCCGTCGGCGATTCAGTGTGGCGTGGCTAGGATGTTGGCGTCTTGAGAAGCGAATTGGAGTAGTGGGACGGATTAGGATAAACCGAGTCAATGGCCGGGTCACGGTGCTATTTGCGTTCTGCCGCCATTCCCTCCCTTCCCTCGCCGCCCTTACTACCCGCCACTCACTAAATGTTACAAATCTGTTGACATCATACGCAGATTTCAAATATCTCAATGCTTCAATTTAAGTCTTCAAGTATCTTCTCAAGATTTCAAGTGTTTCATAACACCAATGTGTAGTATTTAAGTATTTTTTATAGAATTGAGTTTTTTCATGATCATGACATAATTATTAATTTGCGATATTTATATGTAACTTAACAAATAAAACTAATAACTTTAAGCGAAACAATTGCGATCTTAGAGCTCTTTGATGATTTGTTGGCGCAGCACTACTGCTATATCTTTTTCTGCCTTGTGGTAGAGCGGCAGATTTACTTACTGAGCTTCGTCAATTTTAGGAGTAATAACATTTCAGTGACATCATCAGTTTTTTTATATAAAATCTTGGTTATGGGTGTTCATGGCCAACTGACTATTCTATATGCGCTACGTATCCTTAAACAATTAAAGCAGAAAACATGTAAGCAGTTTTTTTGCTTTAATTGTTTTAAGGATTTGTGATATTATAACCAATGACGTTTTAATTGGGATAACTAAGGATATCTTTTGAACAACATTGTCTAAGATAAATTTGTAATACACATACATTCCACAATGATAAGTAATTGTTTTCAAACACATTTCTGTATCTTATCCGTCGTCCCAAATATCTGACCGCTTCATCGTGTTAATTATTGGGTCGATGATATTGTTGGAGTTAGTTCGTGTTTAACTATGATTAATTAACTCGTTTATGGAGCCATATTTATCAGACGGACGCAATGAGAACGCTCTGGCCGCGCCCGCCCAAACTTTACAACATAAATATTATCTTTACATTTTTAAGTGGTCACTGCCACCGTGGCATCATAAAATAAAAAGGAAAAAGGCATAGCTACAGTTACGTAAAGACGATTTCTGATATTATGCTACTTTTATAGACTAAATCTAAACGCTTCTAGTAAGTTTGTCAAGAAATAAAACTATAGCTCCACCGGGAAAATACCACTCCCGCTTCCTTATCCGTCCGTTCTAATCCGTATTGAACAAACTTTTCAGATACGGTTCAGATGAGGCTGCAGAATGCGGTTAGAAGCTAGGAGACCATTTTAGTCCTTCAGAGTTAGCAAAGCATCTATATACGATTTCAGAGACCTCATGAGACTTTAGTCCTATTTGAGGTTGGATATGGATTTCCATGGGCTACAGCAACTATTTAGCTATTAGGTGGCTTAAGTGCTCGTTTATTATTTTTATTGCATAAAAATAGACTACTTAACTAACTAGTTATCACATCCTTAATGCAAAAACACAGTAGCGTTAATATACTGCTTTAGGTAGACATAGTCGCGGTGATGGTAATAGTAATTGATTTCTATGATATTGAACAATGAGGAGTTCTACCACCTTTGGAACTTTTAGCTACAAGTATTTAAATAGCAATGGTAGAGCGTACGAAGTCGGTAGCGCCGGCTTGTAACCATTATAATAATTAAGTACTTTGCAAGCAGACGTAGACACGAGGCATTCACGGCTTGGATTAATTGTTGTATGGATTCTACAGGTATTTAACATTCTATTCTTTCTCCAAGGAATATTCGTCGTATTAAGGATCTGCATCCAAGCACGCTAACACTAATTTGTTCACATTAATTTGTGTCGCTTGACGTTAATTGCGAAATTCCAAGTTTTCAGTAGAAATCTGTTTATTCTCGTGGCTTTTGAAAATCGTCATCAATCTACAAAGTTAAGCAACGTCAGGCACGGCGGGAGTTGGGTAGGTGACCGCTAGTGGTTTCATTTCATGTTTAAAAAGGGCAACAATTTCTTGATAACATCTTATTCAGGCAGAGCTCCTTTTTAATTTAGACATGTCGATATTTACGAGTAGCACAAATTATGTATGATATTACTTGTTCGCCGAATAAACGTTGCATGATATTTTTATCTCTCCGTGAAATGTTTTTAGAAAAAAGTTACTACACACTAACAATACCGGCGATACAGTAAAGTAAATAATACGATAAAAGTTACGATACGTTGGTGAAACTGGGATTTAAAAGCTCGTAACTTTTAAACTAATTTTTTATTACGACTCTATTACCAGTCTGATATAATGACACAAAAAATGGACATCGTTAGATCTGGACGTAAAATGTTAAATAAAGGAGTAATAACTTATCATTCAAACGAATGGAAGAATGTCTGAACATCATATCCTTAATATTAGGACAAGCTCGTCTCCTGGTTCAATTACATAAAAAAAAACATTTTTGTAGAATAACAGGGCACCTGTAGATTGCGGGGCCGTCGACCTCCAAACAAAGAGATTCGATATCAGGTAGACGGTGATCCGTCGATAGTAGCTAAAAGCAAATGGGTATAAATACTTTTTTGGAAAGTTACGCTCCATTCATGATTAACGTTGTTTATGGAAGAAACTGTTACCAGCTATTATAAGAGGCTCTTTTAATGTTACTTGGTTGGTTAATCGTTCTTTGTTAACTAATTTTAAACAAGTACTTATACGTTAGCTCGTTTTTTAACAGTTATTGTATTTAATGTTCTTGGCGAACAACTTGAGTCTCAAGATCCACAAAATTAGTAACGGAAAAGTTCTGCTGAATTGACAACTTCTTTATTTGGAAGATTGAACGTATATGTTTTTTTATTGTGAAAGAGTAAGAAACGGGAATGCAGCTACCTGATGTTAAGTGGTCACTGCAGCCCGTGAACACCCACGTCTAATCTCAAATAGAACAGAAGTTCTATTCTAGGACGAACGCGGATGCGTTCCTACTCTCGAGGACTAAGATGGTTGCCTCCAATAATGTGTATCTGGCAACCACACCTCCCCAACTGAAACACAACACATGTACATGTCGCTTTACGGCGGGTTATGAGGGTGGTGATGGTGCCGCCCCGGGCGAGCTCTAACGGCTCTACCACCTTTAAAAATTTGTTAATATTTAAAGTAATGAAAAAAGTAAATAATAAAATATTTATCTCCATCGAATGAAATTGTTTATAATACAAGACTTGTAATCATAATAGTTATGTCACTTTGTAAATTAAACTAAATCCATGCAACGTTACGGATTGTGTTCTATTGTCAACTGGTGAATAGGGTATGATAGTGTCGATTTCGTGTCTAAGTATCAAACCTTTCACTAACATGAGCCTGTAATTACGTGTAAAGTTGGTGTGGGGATCGCGGGAATTCGCCTAGGCCGGGAAAGGTAATGATAATGACGCTTTGTTGTTTGAACACAATCCGCCTTGTAATGAACCAGAGGACCCATCGCGGCAACATTTTTGTATATTAAATTGATATTTAATACATTTGTATATAATTTCTGTTTCTCTAAATTTGTCAATTTTTTACGTTATAATTTTAATCTGATATAGCGCCATTTTAAAAAATATTCTTGACACTTACATGTTATATGATAAAAGGATTTACTACGAAATTATCCGAGATATATTGTTTAATCGAATAGCAATACATCTTAGGTATAGTTTCATATAAATAGGTAATAGCAGTCGTTAAAGTTTAATTAGTTACTTTGTATGTACAATGAAATATATCCTGAGGTTTAGCACACTGCAATAGTTTCTTATTATTATTGATTATACAATAATAATTGTTTGTATGTTTGACATTGTCTCAGAAACTCCTAAATTCGATGTCTCTAATATTTTTTTTAATATTCGTTATACAGAATACACAATGAAGTATTATCAAGAAATTTTAATAACAGAAAAGCTTTAAAGAAAGTTTGTTTGTTTTATTTTACAGTGTACTGCAAAGAAGCAATCCGCCGTAGGTACAAGTCTGCAGGAGGCAACGTCCGGACGACCAGAGAAAACGAAAAAAGCCAATCCGTTGCGTATACCTTAATAACATAGATGATGAAGGATGGAATACTTTTTGTGTTATTAAATTATTATATTAGCTCCTTCATCCTGTTTTTACTATTCATCTATGGAATACGGTGATATACTTAATTATAACTCCACGGGACGTGATGGGCAATGGTGCGTTTTAGAAAATAGTATATTTTTAGAATGCTAATAACCAAACACGTTTTACTACAATTCGTTTTATTCAAAATAATTAATATAAAATTTAAAAGGTAACATTGTCAACGTTTTAAGAACTCATTAAGAATAACAATTTATATGAAGCTTATTTTAAGATTATCTTATTTTTACGATTTATGTAAATATTTTACTTAGCTTTACTACAATTTTTATTAGTAATATAAGGTTTTTAATAATAATAAATATTTTAAGAATGTATCGTATGGATAGCATGATTAGAAATGTAAAAGTATATAGATATACATAAAAAAATATATATAAAACGCTTTAAATGTGAAGGTGCGTGAGAAGTAATTGCATCGTAGAAGAAAGGAATAGTAATCTAGGCAAATCACGCTCGGAGAGTTGCCCCACCGGTAAACAGAAGGGATAAGGTAACAGGTTTCATTAGTAGTTTTTCTGCTGAGATGGGATCATTGATTGGCTGCAACCCCAACACTAGTAGCTCGAGATCGTATTATTTATTGCAAGATCTTATGCAATAAAATCGTTCGATTAATTATAAAAGCAGATTCTCTTCATGCGGATTATGGTGCTATAATAATTTATAATGAGCAGTGATTCTAAAATGATACCGCAATATAGGTAGGGACCATAGAGACTCACAGATTAATGATTAACATCAAAGTATATACTGGACATGTCTTTGAATATTTATCCATAAATAAAATGGAAAACTAAGTATTTCATTTTGTTTGCCTCCGTACGCTATTTCTTAATCTTTAAATAAATACTCCATATAAAGTTTACTTCCTCATACGACGTTTGTCAATTTTATATTGAATGTCAGCCATTCAAATTAATTTGAACTCCATTTAAATAAAATAATTTTCTTGCCTCTACGAAGAGCGGTCGTAATCTTTTCACAGATTGCATAATAAATATGGTGTTTTAATGGACGATTGTTTCCCAATTAGCATAAGTATTGCCTCACTGAATAAGTTGTATAAAAATATGGATATTATTGTGCATCGAGTCCGTATACTTTATATGGACTTAAGCGGCGAGTGGGTGGCGGACGGCCGTGAGCCGTCTTGCACGATTGGCCGGTCCTCGCCCCACTCATTGCGACACTACGTAAATAATTACATATTACAATTTTCATATTATTTTCACCAGGATTTTATTTGATAGACGGTAGCAGAATAGTCCGAGCGGAGAGGTACCATCGCCGTCTTCATAATCCGCCACGAAGCAACTTTTATGTTTCTCTTGGAAAAGTGGGAGTGCCGGCGAAAATTACAAGGCAAAGAAGACATTTATATTACGATTAAAATAATTATTTTAATACTAAACATATACTACTATTGTTCAGATTGACGATCATATCATATTGATTAAGATGTGTATAGACATTGAGAGTCATTGATTATAACTTTAACATAAAGACCAACAGATTGGAGGGTGTGGTAAGGGTGGGGCACATATGATGTTCCTACTTAGGCCTCTGAAGTAACAACGCATATGTAGTCGATCTTAGGTAGAAGTTTTATACTATTTGGAACTGATTACATTTTCGTCTCCTGGTGGCAACAACCAGTTACCATCACGTCAGTTTCATGCTTGTTGGCTACTTCACACTATGAATGAATATGAGGTATTCCATTTAGTCCTCAAGGATAGCAACGGATGTATAACTATTTCATTACAGGTGTCACTTGGCAAGCGAGATACGTAACAGCAAGTGGACTGCATCCTCATTTCGTCTGTATTCGGGTTATAATAAATATTGGCGTTTACTTACGGAAAAGATATATTAATTCAACTTTCCTTGTGTTTGGCTTGTTTATTATATAAAATAAACTTATATAATGTAATATTTTAATATGAACAGAAGCTCAACAACAGCTAATATACTTCAGCGTGGATATACGCGAAAAATACTATGTAACAATAACAAAAATATTGTTTTATTCACGATAGAAGTATTTTTAATCATTCAAGTAGGGCATGATCGTTCGATAGTTGCTATTCGCATCGTTCCGAACTTAATAACATTTCCAGTGGCTCCAATCCTCGTTATACGATGTGCTAACTGTACCCGCGACTTCTTCCGCATGAATTTTATAAAAAAGTAACCCTACAAGCAAAGAGACAACAGTGATAAGAACAATCTATTTGATAAAGCGCAGTAAACTGTATTAAGATACAAAATAAAATAAGATTCATTCTAATGGGGGAAGAGGTTTTCGTGTGATGAACAGACAGACAAAAAAATCTAAACTTATGGATTTGGTCTCTATGGCGATAATAATGAGTTAATATCAATTAAAATAAGATATACCAAAAAATAGTGCAAAAACACGCCCCAATTACAGTTTTATTATATGCATAGATTTCGTTGTTTCCCGCGAACGGGAGAGTGCACACGGATCTGTGATAGGTTGGTCGCGATCCCGACAGTTGCGTATTGTACGCCAGCCGCGACCCTCGGGGTGAACGCTCGGCGAGTCGTCGACACCGCCGCGATAATTACTGTCGCTGCGACATCTACCTACGCCGCGCTCGCCCTTCGACCAAAGGCCCTGCAACCATAACGCTGTTACGCTAATGTGTCTAATTAAGACACAAGTACACGAAATATGATTTATGCATACGTACACGGCATACAACGAGCCTTTGCTCGGCTACACTCGCTGTAGCACTTTCAGGAGTATATATTACATGTTTCTAGCTATTCAACTTTTAATTAAGATACGGATAACAAAATTAAAGTAAAATTTGTCAAGTTTAGCCTGAAGGATGTCTGGAATATCAATGCACTATTTTGTATTTCATGGCGTGTTAATAAATGCATCCAAAATAAAACTATTACTTGTATTTGAATATACTACTTCCTTTTCTGTCTACTCGACTCTAACTTGTTTTTATATTAATAGCAATACTTATAGGATTCAAAAGGGCAAAATTTTAACTCTAGTGTTACCTACCTAACCTACCTACCTACCTTCCTACCTACCTACCTAAGGACAGATCTGAATTATAAATAAACATTTTTTTGTTATTCAAATACATAAAACAAACACAAAGCGTGGTGATATCAGCGCAAGTCTCAGGACATAAGTTGATCTCAAATTTGGTCAATTGTTTAAAGTATAATGCGCACTATATTGTATTACAATTATTATTAATTATAACATGATTTAAGGATAACGGTAAACAACGTGAGGAAACCTTACGAAATCGGCTAAAGCCAACTTAACCAAAATGATGAATATTAGGAAGACACTTGTGACCAGTAGTGGGACAATAAATCCAATTGCTGTCCACTTTTTTATGTGAGAAGAGTAACAAACGAGCACGCAATCCACCCGATGTTAAGTAGTTGCAGCCCATAGACATCCGCGTACAATCACAAACACGACTGAAAACCTATCTGAGCTCGAACGTAGATACGTTACTACTCCTGAGGACTAAGATGTTCGCCTTCGCTTCAAAGTGTAGCCGGCGACCGCACCTCTCCAACCGAAATACAAGTAATGCTTTACGGCGGATTATGAGGTTCACTACTGATACATTTTATTTTACCGATAGACAATCATGCGATAACTTTTGTTTTGTCTGCTTGAAAAACCGTCAGAATAAATTATCTTATAAACAACATTGAAACATCGCCTGATTATGTAGTGAAATACGTTTTCCCTATATTTGCCGTGATCTCGTTGCGTTTATAAATGGGCTTTCAGCTTAATCTCTACAATTGTTATTGGGTTATTCCGTGGACATAGAGATGCACTCAGTCCTACGGCTTGAAAATAGTAGCTTTCGACAGTTATAATTACATTGTGATGAAAATATCCTCACACTATCCTATCACAGATATAACAATGGTAATCATTATACATACATAGATAATCGATTGCTGTGTTCGGATATTTTAAGACCTATTTACGAACCTGTACTGCACAATGTAGTTTATAAATTAGCAGTATAAAAATCAAAATCATAATATTTTTATTCAAATTCGATTATTTACAGAACTCTTTTTCAACGTCAAAAAACTACCAAGTTTTACACATTGTTATTTTCAAGCCAATTTCGTTGGTACATTTTATTTAACAACGTGGTACAGGAGTCAACCTGTGTGTCCGATATTGTCAAAATACCTATTGAGTCATCGACACTTTTAATGACAGTCACCTATCGATATCATCTGGAACCGAGCTTAAAGTGCCCTTTGAAGCACGAAAGCGCGCAAGAGATGGCCCATCCAATTTTCGTCTACTTCATACATCTGTATAATACAAAAACATAAATATCTACTGATACATTATGAACATTTTCAAAATTTGTAATTGTTTTAAGATTAATTTTAGTATAAATTTGTCATATGAAAAGTTTGATAACGATGTTATACCTGTATGTATATTTTGAGTAAGTCTTATGTCTGCTAAATTAATATTATTGTTGGGAGCCACTTTATCCGCCTTTCTTAACTCATTTTGAGTGTCTCTTAGACTTAAATTTTTACTTAACAAAGAAATAGAAAAACACTTGATTGCACAGATAACTAAAATGATAAATAACAACCATACTTAAGGGGGTACGTGATTATTTAATACGTAGCCTATCTCATTTCTTATCCGTACGATGTGTTTGATAAGTATTAACCGAGATTAATTCAAGAGTTATTTAGTTCTAGTGTGTATGTAGCGATGTAAAGTGAAAGTACTTTCGATATTACTTCCGAATTCGGTCGATGGGGCAGAGTGGTAAAGATTAATGATATATTAAAGCTTCGTTTGGACACGAACATAGCTCCTTTCCTGAGAGAAGAATAAAATATTGAACAGACTGACCCCGGGGCGATGTTTGCGACTTGAATCAAGAGGGACATAACACGGGGTAAATTTACGAGGAAGTACCAACTTGTTCGGAAGTAAAACTTACTTTTCTGCTAAATTGATACGCGTTTCACACAGATATATCTTTTGTCAGTTTAACTTTTTGATGATTTTTATTTTAGCGGCCTGACATGACGTTCTTAATGAAACCAGACATTAATGAATATGAAGAAGTTACTTTTAACAATATCGACAATAAATATCTGTTTAAAATTTTATTCATATAATTTCTTGAGAAGTAAAAAATGTAACATGGACATCACAAAAGCGAGTCTGTAATGTTCTAAATAAAATATAAAGTCTGCTCAATTCCCGATAGGAAGTTGTAAATAAAAAGGAGTCACTGCCGTCCGACAACTGATTAATTACTTGCTATTAGTCCCGGAGCGAATAGCGTGAGACCTTACATAACAATAATATTACATTTTGATTTAAGTCATAGGGAGATAATTGATGCAATAATCATTGCTATTGTATCTTTTAAAAATTCGTATTTTTCGTTCGTTCGTTTTTCGTTCGTTTTTATGGAATGTAACAGAGGAAAATAAAGTCTCACTTTTCTTATGCGACTACTGCTACATACACTCTAAGTGACACGTAGATATCTATAGACTAAAGATCATATATACGCTGCTATTCCTTAGGATTAAGTTGGAATGTCTGGAGAAAGTGATTTTTGTATACCTTCCGGCTCAAACCACAAAACAGCCGCTCTGCACTGCTAACTATAAACAGAAGTAACTGTATAGGTAATTTAAGCAAATACTGTTAGTATTATATATATACACACTATAATACATCGCATCCTCGGTTGACCTCAGATGCAACTTTAGTCCTTTTGAGTACGTGCTTGTCAATGGGCTGTACAGACTATTTAACGTCAAATGGCTAGCATGCTCGTATGCTACTCTTTACAGATAAAAAAGGACACACTTAGCCTTCTAGAAGAGCAAGAATATTAAATCGACTTCTGGCAGGATGTCTGTTCAATTTAGAATTGATTATAGATCCCCATTAGCGGCAGTATACTTAGCATTAGATGTATTGACAATTACTACTTTTATTACTTGGCAGAAAAAAACGAATACGGAAAACGCTCATGAAATTTCAAGAAAAACAGACATGAATGTCTACTTACGTTTATGTAATAGCGTATAAATGCTAATATAATTTCACTACTTGTACAGTGCATTCGTGCGGAAACGTTTTTGTGATATTTTATAAATTAAATTGTTATTATTAAATACTGCCACAGCGAATATCTCTCTTACGTTTATTTTATGTCTTGTGGGTTGTACATAGGACAGATTGGCAGGCCCGGTTAGAGTAATGCCAATTAAGGGAGGATCATCTCATGCAGTCGACTCCAAATCGCTGATGGATGGAATGCATTGTAGGTAGGTAGGTTTGTAGTGATAAAATCAACAATGAGTATATGACTGTTTTCTTGGTACAAGATTTGGACGAGTGTACAGGCTAGATGATGGTAAGTAGTCGCTGCAGGCCATGTGCATCCATGACCAGAGGATTGAAGTCCATATTGAGGTGGTATGTAAATACAGCGCTACTCCTGATGACTGAGATTGTCGTCTCGCTTTTCCAACCATACAATATTTTATCAGGACGTGTTTTATTTGTTCTCCGGCGCGTAGGTTCTACTCTTCTGTCAAAGTATAGATCAATTTCATTTATCAGCTGTTGGAGGTACAGCAGCACTTAGTTAACATTAGGTGAATTTGCATTATTTTTATTACATAAAAAGATGAGTTTACACAGAGTTCTTACAGACGGAAAGGAGAAAAGCTCTCATGTCCACTGGGACATAAATAATGAAATTTGAATGGAACCTTGCTATCTGAAGCGGCCCGTTTCTTCTCCCATTTAATGATGCAAAGCGTCGTCTGGACTCACCTCTTCAATTTTAATAGGTACGTGCAGATTTTTCAAGTTAAAGTTTGACTGCGTATTGAATGGATGAAGTGCGAGTAAGAAGTAATTCATGTGCAACATATCTTTGTATTTATATGTTTGTGATATTGAATTAGTAAGCAAGAAGCGAGAACTAAATAACCTGGAGTAAATAATTGGCCATGATCGTCTACAATCACTTCCATATACAACGACACCCACTTAAAGTTGTTAAGAGGTATCAAAGTATCTACTTCTGAGGATCAAAATTCTTACCTTATATAACCATTCTCATACATACATATACAACGCAAACTGGATATTTTAGTACAACCTAAATAAACTCTTCTCATTACAAGAGAAGACCGGTGTCTCGCAAAGGTAGTAGATGGTGTTGTTGACTTTCGCTGTCTCGAAGATTAGATTAAATAGAACGAGTATATTAAAAAGGGGTGGTTGAATTTTATTTTAGAAATACAAACGTTAAGATAATGCTACTTAGATTTCTTATTATGGTATTATTCGGGTTGTAAAGATTCGTTATACTCCTTTCGCATTCACAGACAGACTCTTCACATTTATTCATATTACAGACAAGAGGTTATACTCTTGATATCATCAAGAGCTCATTCTCTCGTTTATAACAATATTGCAAGAAATATTTGTATTTTTAAGACTCGATACAACGCGGGGCACTTAGTTGCCAGATCCACTTGACTTTTTCGAAAGTGTACTAGTTACGCCAAAAGTTTTCCAGCGAACACAGAACATCAGACCGCTGTCCCAAATCGAGTCGCTTGACTCAACCAGGAAGTGATTTGGATGTCCATTCTGCAGGATTTGTACAAATTAAATGTAAATCATAATAATATAGCACATAGATCCACAAGGTACATAATATAATTTTATGATATATCTTCCACATTTCGGTAATATTATACAATTTTTAAATATCAGTTAACAATCCTTTTTGAAGTTCTGGTATTTGATTTGTTGAAAGATTACAATCTATACATAAGTATATATATTAACATAGGATTCGCGTAACTGTAATTTCGTCTCTCTCTGATATGGCATCACAACTTTTGTGGTCGCTTACTTATCCGGCGACTGTGTTAGTTCACGGGAATACCCCGGACGAGCAAAGCATTTGTGGTCGCCTTCAAGTGGAATTCCTGTTTTACATAACATTAGAGATGTTCACCGGGAGCAAAACCATTTACTCTCAAATGATTGAATTTTTAATTTTTATCTCAAAAAAATATCAATTTGAGTCCATATACCAGCCAAACTACAAAATTATTAAACTAATTCGGTTTAAGTTTTCAACAGGTACATATTTTCTAAGAAAAGTAATATATTTTTACGGGGCCGAACCCTAAGCGACACTCGTGAAAATAACAAAACTATCGACGATAGAGCTGCAATCGAAATTTGTTAATCAGTAGTAAGCTTAGGCTGCTAATCAGTTAAAACAAAGCCGTCATCAAAAGACGTGTAACCCAGATTTGCAGATCAGTGGTCAGGCGGGGCAGTGGAGCGGCGGTAAGGTCGCCCTGCTTGCGCCGTGGTCATCGTGACGCAACCGTGCGTGACCGTGACATCAGTGGCTGCCGCTTGCCGTTTGACGCTTGGCGCCACCGGTTGACAGCTGTGATGAATCGCTTTACTTACCTCACAAATATTTCAATTGCTTTCTCACGTATGATTTGATATGTTTTAACATTTTCTTAGATATAATATACACCAGAATGATTGGACACATTTGATCTACATATTAATGGTAAAAGTCAATAGTAGATACTTTTTATAAAGTGAAATAAAGTTTTATTAGTTTATTTAGTATTAGATAATGCTTTTTTAAACAAACCTATAAAATCTTAATAAAATCATATACGAGAACTTCTGAAAAATAATGATAATGACGATCAATCTGGATGGATGCCATAAGATTTCAGATCAGTATTTTAATTTATATTTATTGATATGTATTAGGAATGTAACAAAAAAGGTTGCCTTTATCTAAATAGGCAATCGATTTAGTAGTTACTTATTAAGAATGTAAAATAGTTGTTATCACATTTTGCTTTTAAAATAACATCCGTGTCAGTACTTTGATATTTATCTAATTATCGATATAGCTTTATTATTTATGATAGATACTGCGATATTATCAGTTAAGCATTACTAATATTCCTTATTGTGGTCTCGAAATTATAAATAAACTCTCTATATTATAACACAAATTTAGGAATCGTCGAAGTAATGAAATTGAATATAATATAGATGAATTATTTATCTATAATAGAACGTGATTTACCCTAAGACAAGTCACACGTTGTTAACTGATCCCATATAAGGCAAAATTTATATCTTGGTGCCAAAATAACAGACAAATATGTAATATATCTAAATATTTATCACTTACTTCATCATAATCATAATACACTAAGACACAAATATTTGTTTGGGATAGGAATTGTAGCTACAAATATCGGCTTCTTTTCTAGCAGTCCACTGCCCCACTACTGGGCATGTATATCCTCTCAGAATGGCAAAGGTACATCGTCCATTACGCTAACCAAGTGTGAACCATTGAATTTTGCGGAGTATTAAGAACTTTACGTAGAAATCAAATATGTACGTTTCCTCATAATATTTTCCTACCCGTTAAGTAAGTGATAAATAATGTCTTAAAATAATATTAAACCAGTTAATACCAGTGTCGTTCCAGTAAGTTTTAAAATATCAAGTCCACGCCCATGGATTATTGTCAATAAGTAGATACCTAAATGACATCATTAGAAATGTTAGGTCGTTAGGAATGCGCTGATAAAGTATGTCTATTTACTTGCGGCAGTTGGCCGTATAAATAGTGTTATCAAAGACTAACCCAACGTCCTGAACAGGGCAATTGACCCTAATATCAGATCACTTCAAACTTGAAATTATCGCTTGTGGACTTTACCTACTTGTCCCGAGATTGTACCCCGATGGCTTATATCGAAAATATGGGTTATTTGATGAGATCGATAAATAATCTACATATGTCGGTAGGTTTGATTGTATTGGGATTTACTTGGCAGATCCGGAGGAGTATTTTTATGTAGCTGAATATTATAGTCTGTGAATCACTATCACCATAACTTCAGATTATGCTTATCAGCACTTTGAGTACATGTACAACCATTTAAACTGTTTTTAGATCAAGTCGTTATACTTAAAAAAAGTATTATCGTAAAATATAAACAATAAATAAGTAGAAATTTATAAGGAAATAATAGAAATAGCTGAATGTAAATGCATACAAAATTCTGTGTATATAGGATGGTAGTAATAAAAATTGTTAAATCTCAGTAAAAAATTTAACCAATTTCTAAAAAAGACGAACATTATTAATTCATTGTTATATTTATTTACGAAAGTTATCGTAACAAAAAGTCACATTTTATACTGGGAATTATTTGCATTTTTTTTATAATGAAAGAGTAAGAAACGGGCATGCAGGCTATCTGATGTTAAGTGGTCACTGCAGCCCATGGACAACCACGTCCAATCTCAAATAG
>DWON01002021.1:0-22043 GCA_018251015.1 Phocides pigmalion okeechobee
CGGGCGGCGCGCGCGCGCGAGGACGAGGAGCGGCGGCGCGCGGCCGACGAGGCGGAGCGCGCGCGGCGCGAGGAGGCCGAGCGCGAGGAGCGCGAGCGCCTGGCGCGCAAGCAGCGCGTCGAGGCCATCATGGCGCGCACGCGCCTCAAGAAGGTGCCCACTCCTAATATCCGCGCGTTCGAAATTATTTATTCCATGCCTTAGGAAGTTTACGTGCTTGAAAGTTCTTCATAATGTTCTAAAAATCTGGGAAACCTGTCGATCTTGTTTTGAAGTAACATCGTAGACTACGACCGACAATAATCCATACTAAAAGAAAATTCGTGGTCAACAATGGGTTGATGATAATTGACGCTGCAGCACATAGACTTTTTAGTCTTAAAAAACCATTTTTTATGTAAAAAAGTAACAAAGGAACAAGTAGGTTACTTGATTTTGGGTAGTAGTCACTGCAATCCTTCAAATTTGAACATATTTCCAAATCTCGTGATTTTTATTTCTATCACCTACACTAACGATAAACATGAAATAAAACAATTGCAGCAAGCGGAAGAAGACAAGAAGAAGCAAGAGAGCCAGCCGGCGGCGGCCGAGCCCCCCGCGCCCGCGCCGCCCGACAACGGCAACGGCGACCTGCTGCAGCTACACACTAGTCAGGTCTGCTCTACACACATACTGAATTACTAAAACTTATGTCAATATACAATTAGTATTGTTAAGACAGATAAGATTATAGTCATATTTGTGATTGTACATGTATTCTAATATAAAAAAAGTTACCGTCTGTACAGACGTCTCTAAACCCCTAATGGAATTTGAACATAATTGACCCTGACTAGTCTTACAGATAAGTAAAATTAAATAGATAAGAAAAAATGGACAACTGACTTATTCAAAGAGTTCATTGATAACAAAAAGGAAATTATTCAAAATTTTAATATTTTATTCTTAAATAAAAATGAAACTAAGCATTTTTTCATTTTTTATTAATCATCATTTTATTGTAATATATATTTATTCATGTTGTGGTTTTTAAATATTTTTACTGTGCCATATTAATTTACAAAACTTTATTTAAATTTCGCGCTATATCTGTTTATAATCATTTATTTGTAGCAGCCAGAAGAAACAAAAGCGGTAGAAGAAACGCTGATTAAATCGAACGCAGTGGAACCGAGCGCGGACTCGAACCCCACACCCAACAACGGTAACGTCACTGCCGACCTGCTGGGACTGTCCGAGACAAATGATGTGGGTTGCTCTTTATTTATATTATAATAAGTTTTAACTTCTTATTAGTTAGGTTCAAAATCGCTTCAGGATTAATAATCTACGTTTGCACTGTTCGAGGTTCCTCTTGCAGCTAATTTTGTGTAGTTTAATGTTCTCATGCAAATCATAAAACAATCAGTTTTTTCTATTACAAAAGAATATCAAACTTACATGTAAGCCATTTGATTTTAAGTAATCGCAGTCGAATGAACCTCAACATACAAACAAGCCTAAATTTCCATATAAGGTCTGTCGTGGATGCGTTGCTACCCCAGAGTTAGTCAAATCTGATATACACATTTTCATGCTATTTGTATAAAGACTAAAATGAAAGAAAAAATGTGAATCGATTCAGTTCAGAAAATTATCTAAGCAACTGATTTTTTTAATATATATTATAGCAATTCAAATTGGTTTTAAAATAACAACAATACTGTTTACAGAGATTTATATTTTTGCGGTTAAATATCTTTTTTCAACGACGCGTTTCAGAGTGAGGACAAAACAGCCGAGCAGACGTCCACGGCGACGAAACAGAACGACAACGCCATCACCAACTCGAACAGCAACACGAGCAGCACGCAGCAGCAGCAGATACCGGAGACGAACAACGGCAACGCGCACCCGGCGGCGGCGGGCGCGGGGCCGCTGTCGGCCAGCTTCATCCAGTCGGAGCGGCGCTCGGGCGAGGCGCAGGCCCGCGGCGCGGACTTCGCGGCGCACAACGGGCACGGCGCGCTCGCGCACCCGCTCACGCTGCAGAACGCCATCTAACGGCCGCGCGCCGTCTCCGTGCGTACATATTGGCTGGCCCGAGACCGCGACCTCTGTACGAACTGATATCCGCTTCAGCGTTTTCTTTTAATATAATAGCGTCGTGAGCTTCTTAACCGATGGGTTTTATACGAGTTATCCGTTCGTGAGGATTATAAATAATTTTTCATTTTGTTGTTTGTTAACCGAGGGTAATAGTGAAAATGTAAAATAGGTACGCCATTGTATAGCAGATTCTAAGTAGTGGTGAAATAAAACGCACTTTATATTGTAGTAAATGACACGTTGAAGTAGCTTCTGTCCGTTCCATTGATGCAAGAGAATCGTGTGTTGGCACAGCTCTAACAATATGCTGCATTTTTAAAGCTGTCAATTTATATGACGTGATCCTGTATCAAATGTTAATTCAGTTAGGATCAGTCAAATTTAACATTGGAGCACAGGCTTTAGATCCATTTTATGCCCCAGAGTAAGGGGTAGGTTTTCATAACTTTCATTTTTTCTATTATTTTCAAATACCACAAACTCCTGGGCCATATATTTCACTAAACTTACGGTCACCGCAAACTATCGGGTTTTGCCTTTCATTAAGCAAAGTAATACAGTTGAAATAAAGCCCGGGAGAAAATGCATAAATTCAATAATATTGAAATATCTCCAAAAGTATTATTTTTTGCCCCGTGTTACCAGACCAAATAACACAAAAAATAAATTTATTGTGAATACTTTTTGATTTCATTTTACTCTGTACCGGACTATCACAATTAACGATAGCGAAACAGTTTCGCCGTGGCCACGAGCCATGCAATTGGTTCGCAATATCGGTCAATTCTATTTTAATTACGTTTACAAGCGTTGCTACCTCGACCCTCAGCAGTAGCAGGGCAACTTCGTGACGTCAGACAGGATCCCAGTGTTATGCTAACAATGCAGTAGGAAGCTTGCCGGTTGCCGGTGGGACGGTCATGCACAGTTTGTTTTGAAAAAGGTGCCTTCAATAGTTCAGTATCTATTGATATAATTCACTGGTGCTAAGTGTGTACGTTTTTTGAAAAGTTTGCTTTGCATTACGTTATTGAGTTATCGCCGTAGACTTCGATTGGTTAATATGCAATATTAAATTGGAAAATTAGTTACACAGTAGGTGTAAATGTTTCGTTTCGATATAAAATTGTGTGACTGTCTTCTAGCCAATATGTATGCATTGAGAGTGGTTTGTTGATCTCGCTTTATATATGGTTTTACATTACAAATGAATTTCGATTTATTTTCCAGTAATTAAATAAAAGGCACTAAGTGCATTGGGGTAAATACGGAAATGGGGAAATTTTAAAAATTACAATTTACCACTAAACCAAGGTAATTTTTTCGCTCTGGCAACATTTGAAACGCCATGTCAATTAAGTATATTTTAGTTATTTCCAGCAGCTGGTATCGAATGTAAATTTGTAAAAATATTGTTTCAGATTTTCCCTATCGTCATAATCACCCTAATGCATTATCCTTTTACCTATATAATAGTATTTATATAAAAGTAACATTTAATCTGAAAATTATATGCAATATTCAGATGTCGTTTGTTTTGTAAAATACAATATAGAGCGAGTTATGTTAATACAGTATAGCTCTGTTTACATTTGCAGACACGCGGCGCGCGGACACATAACTAATACACAATTATGTTTTAATCATACTTCTGCAAAATAGCGACAGTATCCGATTGTGTGTACGTGTCTTATTGTGTTTGGAGTTATTTTATGTAAGGGTGAAACGTGTCCGACACCACGTGTCTGTTAATGTAAACGATGCTTAATGGTTATGTAATTAATTAATGCATTTATATCGCAAATCCACGGTTCTCTTTAAGATTGTAAGCGTTATCAAGCTTTTTTTGTTTCGCTAAACGTAAGCAAAAGTTAATATATCCGATTAACCGTCATTACCGCCGCTTAACGTTCCTCGTGTTACGAAAAACCGAAAAAAAAAATATTTTCATACTGTTAAAAAATATAATGATAATAATTGTAACAATTTTTCCTCGACTGTAGTTAGTTTTACGAGATTAATATCAGTGACGGGAACGGAAGGTTTTTTAACGTCATTAAATAATAATGATCAATTCATGATTTTTTTTCAAAAATGTAATCGTACGTTTGTTGGTATCATTATTAGGTTGTGTATAGGATCACTGGTAATACGGTGTGTATTACAATAATTAATTTTTGTGTAAATTATAAGTTTTATTTATTGTGATTTTTTATTAATATAAAAATGTAATAATGATGATGATAATTCGGCTGTAGGCCGCGCCGCGCGGTGTCGTAGGGGAATAAATTACTTGACGTGACGGTACTGATCTTGTAGTAAATTGATGGGTAAATTGTATGGAAATGACGATTGATAAATACACTTTCGTGTGAAGTAAAAAGCGTGTTGCACGTCCGTGTAAAGTAATATTAAAAATGTATGAAGCGAGCTCGCTTGAAGCGATTCCCGCGGTAAGATCTCGGGATTAGTTCAGCGAAATTAATTCAGGATTTCTTTCTAAAACGCGTCGACTGTGAACAATATTTTTTTGTAGCTTTGGCATTTGTTTTTACTTCGAAGCCCTTATTATATTCTATTTGAACATTTTCATAGCAAATGCATTTTACGGACATTTGGTCGTATTTTTCTACCAGCCACCAATTGAAAATTACATAAAAGAATTTAATGTTATTATTGCCATCCATCTCTAAACATGGCAAAAAAATCGATGGCATAAAAAGATGCATAAAGACAGGCATTATTGTGTCTAATTGTTTGTATCTTCATTTGTTTAAAGTATATACTGTGTCTATGGTACACTTAGGGTATAGAATATTTATACTCACCACATGAATAATATTCTTCAATATCATACAATAACAAGACAAAGCAATAAATAAAATAGAAAAAATTAAATTGGAATTTGGCAAATGGAGACACATAGATTTTCTATGTGTCTTCATCTGCCAGGAGTCTTATTGCTAAAGTAGACTTGTACTGGATTATAAATATTACCTGAAACGTAACAATCGATATTCAAATATACATACGATAAAAAAGTTTTGTATCCGTGCGTATATAAAGTTTAATTAGTTTTTTTTTTTTTTGTAAACAGTAAGCAAAAGAAGAATCTATTATTAAATTGTCATGTTTCATTTTAAACTTTGTAATGGCTGACGCGTTTTAGAAATAGAATGAGAAGTCTCTTTGATATGACTAAATCTTTGGAATATTTTCAGTTCCATTATATTAAAAATTAAAATTAAAACTATTTTTCCATACTATTGTTATAAAATTTTGACAAATAAATAATTATAACTTCAAATTAGTTGCAATATGAACTTTCAATATTAGATATGGTATATTATTAGTGTTGAATGTTTCTAGGAAAATTATAATAATAATTTCATCGTACTGAGCCAATACAATAATGTTCTGCATTTCACAATTTTTATCATAACTGAGAGTATAACGGATACTCGCGATTAACAATTTTTAATTTTTAATAGCCGATATTTCGAACCAGTTGCATGGCTCGTTGTCACGACGAAACTGACCGTTCGTTTCGTTTGTGGCGACTTTCCCCTACTCGACATAAAGATGGCGCCACACGATCCTGAATCACGCTATCGAAGTTTTCTAAATACTGTGCATATATACAAAACTCCGAAATGACCCTTATCAGAGCACGGCCGCGCCCCAGGCATCAAGAACTCGCCTGGTGAGAGACTCCCGTTGCCAAACGTTCGTTCGTTCGTGAACTGGTTCGAAATATTTGAAATTAAAATCGTTAATCGTGAGTACCCGTTATATAACATAATGTATGGATTCCGTGATAATGTCAGTTTTAAATCGTGTATAACTGAGAGTAACATTTTAATGTAATGGTTACTAATTAAATATCAATAAAATTTATCTTATCGATTAATAATAATATTGGCTGTTAAAAACTACATTTCAACTAATAAAAATATGATTAGAAAGTATTGTAATAATCGTCTACATTTGACATGAAACTTTGTTTAATTAACATGATTTCATTTCATTTAATTTTATTTATAAATTAATGATTGTCATTTTGAACATCTAGCATTAATTTTATATCACCGGATATGACACTAAATATTAAATGTGTTTATATGGTAAGCAGAACTATTAGCTTGGTCACTATACCCTATACAAACCCCATCATAATATAGTTAACAGTATTAGGCGTTACTTTGCGAAAATCCAATCAAACAATCCGCTACCATCATGTATAAAAGTCATATTCCTATCATAATATTAATGTGACTAAAGGTATCGCCTCCCACTAACTACCACCGCTGCCCTTTGTGCTGTGAAGCAACTAGTTTTGATTGTAGCCTGTTTTCGGCTACAGCGACAAATGAGGCGACCATCTGTCCTTAAGAGTAGCAACGCATCTACGTATAATCTTAGATAGAACTTCAGTTCTGTTTTAGGTTGTACAGTGACTTAACATCAAATCTTCTACATGCTCGTTTGCTACTCGTACATAAAATGAAGTCGCAGAACAGTGTGATGATCAGAAACTTTTTAAATTGTAATTAATATATCCATGTGATTCTTCATAAAAATTATAACACTCGTGACAAGTCATAAAAAAAATCTGCTCTATATAAACTCATACCAAGGAAAATGATATAAGCATTGGGTTATTCAAAGTATGTAGATATTTTTTTGAGAAAACAGAGGTATAGAACAATAAAAAAAATGTATTAGGCTCTTAACATACATAGAAACCAATAAATTAATTAAAAATTCAATTTGATTGTAAAATAAAATCAGTGCTTCGAATGACCCAAAACCTTACCCAACTAAGACTAAATATCAATACCAAAGATGTTATATATGTCTAGACACCGCGTAACAGAACAAACGATACGCCAAAATGTCACTTGTCTGACGTGGAAATACGATACGATGACCTTGTGTGCGTACATTTTTGGTACAGGTACGAAATTGTAGTCGAGTAATAGGCGTCGAGATTTTACAGTATCCCGAATCCGAGGGTCCTTCTAGTCATATACAATATCTTTGGTAAACATCTATAATTTAAACAAAATACAATATTATTAATTAATAAGTTATTTAAACGACATGCATAAACATTTTTTGTATAATAAGTAGTTAGCGTTCATATGATATAATAATCTGTATCTGTTTTCTTTTCTTTTTGATGTACTGCTGCCTCCTCGAAGTTTCTTCGCGATTTTTTTTAGATTGGCATCACTTATATAATTCCGATTCGTGGTTTTTTGATGTAATGTTCATCAGAATTGTTTTATCAAACATAGTCCTTGTTGCTTAGGTAATTAAGCATATATTGGTATATACAATTTTGATAGATGTTATAATTCTAGTTTATTAATACAATTTTTCATCGATTAAGTAGTTATGATAACAAATTATTATTAATAATTAACACTGGGAACGTTTTCTTCCCCAAAGTTGTATATTCCGTATTATTTTATCTTTAAGGGTTTTTTTCAACGAAAGTTACAAATACAGTCGCAGAAGAAAATGTATGCTTGTTTTTTGTCGTATTAATCGTAATTTTGATCCATTTTTATTATTCATACTTAGATATATTTTTTGCTTCGATTGCTAAAATTAATATTTTATTTATGGCTGCATAATTGTTTGAGCCGAAAAATTAACAAATTTTATTCTGCGACTGTGTTTTTACATTATATCACTAGGTACTGTTAATTGATTTTTTCTGCATTTTATTAACCACAATAACTTGAAATAGACTGTAATCGATGGTCAAAATATGTTGGAGTAATTTTATAGGCGACTGCGGAATTAACACTATTCTTTCTGCCTTATCCAGTGTACTGGCGGAAAATTTACTATACTTACATAAGGCATTCCAAGTTAGTCCTGCAGATAGAAACGGGGCTGGAAATCATATTGGAATTCTCTTTGGGAGTTTGTGACTGATGCCACTTAACATCTGTCTATCTGCTCCTTCATTGCATAGAAAAATTTCGCCACTTTCCTTTAGAATGTCTAAAATTGCCATGGAATGGACTGCAATCTAGGTCAGCTAGTGTTCGTTGTAAGCTAAATAATTATGCAATAAAATTGTGTTATTCCTATTTTCCACATTAATTTAATGATATAAATCAATATTTTTACATGTGATAGTAAATGTGTTTAAATAAATAAATTTTAAAATTGCTTCTTAGAGCGGTGAATTTTAGACAATTGAATTTTAAATTTATTTTCTATTTGTTTTTCAAACAGTGTATTTAAAATTAAAAACCTCTTGATCTAATAAGAAATTGTAATTCATTGTAACTTACGGATTTAGAGTCGCGAATTTTAGTTCATTCACGCTTATAGCAACATCAAATTCTTCGGAATTCTAACAGATACATTTCTTTGTTATTTTTATTTTGTGGAAATCATAATATATTGTAAACATATTAACAACTTGACTTTAAAACGTAGGCTGAAGAATGCACAAGGTTTTTTAAGTATTTTATTGTACATAGCCTCAAATGATAGCTTTAGCCTGTTCACGAGTTACACATGGTTTTAATGTGTTTGAGTTCACTGTCGCCGGCAACACTGCCTCTACAATTAACTACATGCGGACGTGTATTAATTTGAAAAGACGTTGTGAACAAACCTACTGTCTTTGTATCATGCAATGAGCAACCAAGTTTTAACGCAATTAATTTTCATTTCAATTTAAGTAAAATTGTAAACTTGGCATGGGGCTATATAAAGTAGGACTTAGAATTTTGCTTTTTCTACAAAGTTGGAGAGAAATCTCCCCTTTCTCCCTTAAGCCTAGAGCTACGCCTCTGAAACACATTTTAATATTATTTTTTTCCATGTATTTTTAATATTTATTAGAAAATCAGAGTCCACTGAGTTGTTTTCATAATGTTTAATAAAGACTGCGTTCCGAAACTGCAGTAGATTAAGATAGAAGTTACGACTTACAATTTTTGAGTGCCTCCGTTATACTAAATAAATGGAATATAATTCAGTCAATTTCTGCAACTTTACGGTAACAAATTGAACGTGACACTTTTCACATTAACACGTTCGTCTCTGCTGGTAATGTCTCAAAATATGTAGATTATTTTTATGCTGGCGATGGTAATGAGTTGTTTGCTAGTAAAATAATTTATGAGATTCAGTCCATTCTATGTTTTATTATTTTACGTGTGTTCAGTGCGCGTGAATGTATTGTCACGTTTGTGTAGTAAACCGATATAAATCATTTATTTAAACGATTTATATTCTTGTGCGCTACATGTGTATGTCGTTCGTGATTTGATGAATTGAAATAATCGGGTTCCGAAGTTGGGATCGATCGATCTACTAATCCATCCTTAACTTTTTACATCTTTGTCAACAATTGATCGATCCATTTAGGGTCATAGTCACTATTATTGGCTACTATGACGGACCCAATCACTCAAACCAATCAAGTGAACGCCAGTATTGATTGGGTTCCTCTGGATTGAACGACACATATTGCACCTTATTTTGAACTATCATTTGTTACATCTATCTTTGTTGTGGATGAAGGTATGGTTCGATCTAAAGATTTAGATTTAATAATTTTTGTCAATACAATTCCCATTCTTGTAGGTAACATTTACAATTTTTGCTAATCGTCCATTTTTAAATATTTTCCTTTAAAAATCATGTATTCGTATACTGCAACGGCCTTATAATAAATAATTTTAATAGCTATTTTTTTCTTATTGTTTCGTATGAATGGTGCTTTGCAATGCTTAATGCATTACAAATATAACGTGACTGACCGCTATTTTGATGTTAAATAGTACAAATATAATTTTTCAATGTTTAGATTTTCAAATTTAAGTATAAATTACATTCAGATTTAGATTAGTACAAAAATGTTTGTCATGAATATATAATAATAACAAATACGAAGCGAAATATTAATAATTAATTATCAACTATTGTTCTGATGTGTGGTAGCCATTTTGAAAATCGTTTTGAACAAAATGGCGGTCTTTCACTGTATGGGTCGCGTGATAGTATGTGTGCGTACCCTGTACGATTGTAGCTGTCATTACGATTAACATTGTATGTATTTATGTATATCACACATTGAGACATGGCTTCTATGTACGTTCTATTCTATATTATGTTAGCAATCGATGGATTTATAAGAAGAAAGTTTTAATAAAAAATATTATGAAATTTAAATGTGTTTGATTTTACCTTTCGCGATATAGTAAGGACGAAACTCCCACAAACAAACGATGATGCTACAGGACCTTATAGATTTATTAATATCTTTTTATTTTTACATTTATAGACCAGTTGTAACGGAACGACCACTAAATGTTAAGTGAAGATTACTGAAATTTATTAGTGACGACTTCACTAAAATCCATTACTACTTTCCTTGCGGCCACATCACTGCTGTGTAATTCTGTGCCATAGGCCACATCACACCTGTGTTGTACGGACAAATTTGTATAGATTACGGCCATAAAAAAGTGCTGTGTTTATGTCGGTGCTACAAGACTGGGAGTGGACATTACGTCTGTGTATTCGTAGTTGATGCACAGATACTAAAAAAAACAATATTTCTGTAATTTTTCAGCTTGTCTTCAGTTTAATCAAAAAGGCTCCAGTTTAGGACCGCCTCCCACAATACTGACCCGATCATGATCATATATGTCCGCGCCGCAGTCAGTGTTAAGCTGTATCTGAAATTAGCTCGACAGGCAAAAATTTTAATAATATGTTTGTGTTTAACATATTTTGTGTAATATATTCAATTATCGTGAGTTTTAGTTTTAATAAAGACCCCTTATAATAGTTTTTCTCATATATATTCAATATGCACACAGATCAATTACAATTTTATTGTATAGATGACTGCATAAGCCTCGAGCTACGCCATACGAGGCTGGAACGAAATTATACTTCGCTATAGTATACATTTGAAAAAAAAAAAACATTTTTTGTTTTACCTCGTTAATTATCATGAATAATTGAAGAACTCGCAAATTTTACTGTTTGTTATTACTTGTTAAAATCCCGCAGTTTCCCGCAGTGATAGTGTTAACTGATGCGACCATTAAACAAGCTTCTCTTCTGTAGACCTCGGGTTAGTGACTGCTATAATACTCTAAAAACTGCGAAATTGTCTTAAACCAGTTATTTGTAAAACATCACTATATCCGACAAAACGGGAATTTGATCTCATATTGACCATAACATGGAATAATAGATGGAAACTATAATAAATTAGTTTTTAGGTACTTTCGACTGTCATTAAAATGTAGAATGTGTTTATTGTATATTTATATGTTACTTACGTTTCAAGACAAAGAATAAAGAGTGGTGGTGGACAGGAGGCGTAATGACAAGAAAGCGTCATACCCTTTTCCGTCACGCCATACGAGTTGCTCTTACACGTTCGGCACGTAAAAAATATTTCATACAAAAATTTAACCTCTCGCACAAGTCTTGGTAAAAGGCTAGTATTGTATTTTTTACAGATTAAAGGTTCCGCCGCAGGCCAGCCGTATCCAATGACGCGTGGTAAGCCCATTAATAGGCAATCTAACTTTAAGCATAACTTTCGTTTCGCCTATATTGTTGATTTTGTACTTAAATCGTTTGAGGTAAGAATGATAGGTATGAACCTTGATATTTAGCACTCATTGTTTGAACAATTAGAACGATTTAGCTTTTATTACAAATACTAGCTGTGCTCCTCGGTTTTTGCTGCGAGTAACAAGACACGCATCATGATGTGAAATGGCCTAAAACTTTCGACAATAGATACCCTATTAAATACAATAGGATTTTTAACTGACAGGTAGGGCTGGAAAAAAACAGATTCGAATAATCTCTTCAAATTAATAGATAAGTAGGTAATATGTTCATCGCTGTTTTATATTTTATTCAGTTAATGATGTAAAGAAAATAAACACATATTCTCATATGAGGGTAAATTATCGTTTGTAGAAAACTTTAAAGCTTACGCTAAGCAGCGTTTAAATTAGCATTGGATCATTGGTATACGGATATATGCTTGCTAAATGTATTTTACATTAAAAAAACTGTCTTAGCCTCTCATAAGATTTGACAGCTCACTATCCACTTCCCGCCAACTTTTACAACACGCGTCCCGCGCTTTTTAAATTAAGGGTATGAAAATGTATAATTCGTAACGTAGATGCCAAGTTCAAACGTGTAATAGAGGTCCTTAACACTTTGACGGCGGCGCTCAAATATTCTGTCGAATCAGGATTGTGGGAGGCGGCACTATACTATACTCTTTTCTTGAACTAAAGATGTGCCGAAAATTCACATAAATAATGTATTTTTAGCATCAGTGTAGCATCCACGAATACACAGACGTAATGTCCGCTTTAGTCTTGTAGCGCCGACGTAAACAAAGTACTTGTGTTCGCCCATATTTCATACACATTTGTACCGTACTACACAGGTGTGTACAAGCCGCAGGCGCGTTACGTCAAGCAAGAAAAGTGTTAATTAATATCCTTCATTGGCAAGGGGTGTTAAATAAGAACAAAGATAAAATTGATAACTGCATTTAATAATTCTTTAGTATTTATAATACATCTGTTACATTTTGCCAGCCTCACAAAATGTTTGAGAACAGTTAATTATTTAACATCAAGATTATTAGACATACTTAAGGGAAATACAGATTACATACTATAATTAGGTACCTATAATAACTTTTAAAAACTTTTTAACGAAAACAGTATAAGAAAGTAGTTTCAATACAGTTTAAAAGTTTGTAAACAGGTACATCGACAGATCTAGACATTTATTTTTAATTTTTAAATAAATATAGGTATCTATTATCTTTTGTATAGGTTTATTAATAAAATATAATACATTTTACCATAGATAGTATGCTGCAATTCAATCTGCGTAGGAAAGCATGGAATAAAGCCTATATTTTAATATACATATTTTAGTATTAAAGTGACAAATAGCGGTTTCGTCCATTTTATGAATACTATAACATTTATTGATGTGCGAAATATAATCACCATAGTATTAATATAAGAAATAACTAAAACTGTGTCGAAATATATATTTTATAAGATAGCCAAATCATTTATTGGAAATTATATTCGCTTCTACATTGCGAATTTAAATAGTTTATTAAAACAAAATTTATGTAAAAAGCATACTATAAAATCATTGATTTTTTAAATTAGAATAACATAATGATCCAAAATAGTTATATGTAAATGACATTTGTAAATAAGAAAAGATGTGTGTTTTGAAGTTTATTTAGTCTTTTCGTTTCTTCTCTAAAATAAAACACCTTACTAGTCTGCGGTACTTCATTCTCATTGACAAAAGTTCTGCAATCTCTTTGGGAAAAAAATTTTTGATTTTTGATGGTAAATTTTATCAAAATTTACAATCAAGCTTTATATTTATGGTGTAATGCTTAAATCTCATTTGCTTACATTTAGATCATAGCAACGCTCTTTTTTAAGACGTCATCTAGTACCTATCTAGTATTGTAAATACTGATAGCAGTGTAACTATATATGAACTAGACATTACGGAAGTTTGATTCCGATTCCGAAAATTCGGAACATCCGATTTTTTACACCTATTTCGGTTTCCTCCGACTTTAATTTTGATATCTTGAGTTCTGTAATATCTCTAGCGTGACCGCAATTCGTACGAGTTATGGTTGTAACATACGTTGTACCAAATTAATTAAATCATAATTAACGCAATATAAAAGTAACGCAGTTAGAGAAATGACATAATATAAAGCACAAATAACGAAATTATTTTCTGTGAGATAGCTACTCTAAGTACTTATAATTTACTATCTGGGAGATAGAAATAATTATGAAGATATTTTATGTCTTTTTATATATTGTTTCATTTAGACGGACGCTTCAATTTATAGCATGTCCTATAACAATGTAATTTTGTAAATGCTTTTGTATTTCATATAAAATTAATTGCGAATATTTTCCATATAAATCAAACCAACCGTAAATATATTAAAAAAAATAAAAAAATAATATAAATATAACGTAAAACCACATATAAATGAAAACAACTATTTATTTTAGTGCAATTATTTTTAACAATACATTCTTGCAATATATTATAATATAAAATCAAATCATGTTATATTTCAAATAATCATTTTGCAAAAATTATTTTGTAATTATATATTTAGCATATAACTATCTCGGTTGATCTATGTCTTTAATTAGATATTAATAGATGTTATATATGTATGTACCGGGTACAATATGTAAGAAAATACAGTTCAGGAAATACAGAAAATATTATAATATTTTAAATATGACTAGAAATATAACTAACGCTAGAATAAGCCTCTTCCTATGTTTAAATTGGCAGGGGAGCGTCTTAAATAGGATATGTTATTTTGTTATTGTTATGGAACTGAGGAGACGTATTTAGTTCCTCTGATCGACGCCTTAGTTCGGCACTTCCGCTTCGTTGCTCAGATCTGTGGACAACAAACATTATTATTAAAATTATACACATAATAATTACAATAAGGAAACTCTTAAAACTAATTATAATAAAAGCCGCGCCTATGCGGCATGGTTCCAAGAACGCTAGCTGCATTCCCGCGTTGAATAGCAATTACAAGTCTCTGCGCGTGATATATACCAACTTTCTTGTTACCCGCAGCATCGATCAAACGTGCGACTAATTGTTGGAAAAAAATTGGCATTCGGACCATAGGGACCAAAATATGTGTGGGAGACACAGCCCAAACAGATTTAACGAACGCGCTCTGGACCATGCAAGTCCGAATTAAATATAGCCACTAACGGTCACCCATGCTACTATCGACCGCGCTCCACGCTGCTTAACTTTGTCTTGTATGTCCTGTAACCCTGAATACGTAACCCCATTTGCGTAATAAAAGATTAATTACATATACAAAAGGCTATCCAGGCATTAAACTCACCGTCCGTCCACTTCTTGCCGCGCATTCCGAAGAACCCCATCTGACCCTTCCTTTTGGCCCACGGTGCATTGTGGTCCAACAAAAACTTAATCTCCTGCGCGCCACTGTTTTTCAAATCCTTTTTACCCCTCACGCCAATAAATTTCCCACGGAAGGACAGATCGTAAGGCCTTTTGTTCTGGATCGATTTCTTTCCCCGAACTCCGTAGAATTGGTGCAGGTTTGCCGCACGTTTGTCGACCTCATTCGAAATACGTTCGTTCGTGTCCTGATCAATTTCGGCACGCGTTTCGTCGTTCGAACGTTGGAGTTTCCGAAGGTAATTTGCAAGAAGTTCGTTGAGAATCGGGAACTCGGATTGGAGTTGGTTGGCATCGTCAGCGGAGTATTCGATCTGACCGATCAGAGAGCCGCTTCTTTTCGGGACATATTCGAAGTTTTCTGGGTAGAACAGGTCTTCGGGATAGTCCTTCTTTCCCCGCATTCCCATGAAACCCATTGGCGCCCGTTTGTAGCTTGTATCCTGTTCATCTGATGTGTCGAAACTCTTCTTTCCTTTGACGCCGACGAAGAATTGGGGCTTTCGTTTGAAGAGCTCATTTTCTTGGGAGTCAATATATTTCTTTCCCCGCATGCCGAGGAAGCCTTGTGGGCCTCGCTTCACCATCTCTTGAGCGGAGACCGAGTAGATCAGCTGCAGGGTTATGAAGAGTATGTAGATTTTTGAAAAACCCATTATTGTTGGATCTGTAACAAAATAATTGTGTTTTATTTTCATTTACTTCTTACTGAAGCAGTGTATCTTACTTAAGTAGTGGAAAAGTAAGGAAGCTCATATTTATTAGTTTTGGAGAGTACTCTAGAGAATTTAAGTAATATTATGTAACAAAGTTTCATTATCAAAAGTTTCATATTTAAGTAGCAAACAAGCGTGCATGTCATCTGATGTTAAATGGTCCCTGCAACCCATGGACATTTTCGTCCAACCCCAAACAAGACTAAAGTCCTGTCTGATATCGAGGACCTTAAATGCATTGCCACTGCTGAGGATAGGTATGGCCGCCTCGCTTATAAGGGATGCACAAGATGTTAAATGTTCATACAATTCTTTAACCAACTACATATAAAAGAAGCCCAACTTGAAGTCGACCATCACATACGTAAAAAATTTAGGGTAAAATATTTGACATATTAATAAATACTCTAATACAAGTGTATAAGTATATAAAACCTATTTAATAGGTAATTTATTAGTCTTCATTTAAACTTATTGTCACATCTATTTTTAGCCGTAGCATTTATAAAACCCTATCTTTAAAATATTACTTTTAAACCACTTGGGAATCTTCAATAAGAAAGCTAATCCCATTTCTTATACGTAATAAACACGTAGCTTGTATTTTATAACAGTTTAAACTTTAAGAAATCACGTAGAATTTTTACGGTCAGCGGTAATAAAGTAGTAACTTTAAATAAGTTGACAAACACTTGTTAAATGAGTAACGTGACCGGTAAGCACGTCCATGGATACCAAAGAACTTTAAAATATTTCACCCCAAGGCGATTAATTTAAACAAAATTGAAGTTGATAACTGGTCATTTTTAATGACAAACAACTAATTATAATAAAAAACAAAAAAAACTAATTATAATAAAAGCCTAACTTAAACAGTTTAAACAGTCCGTGCCCATGCGACATGGTTCTAAGAACACTAGCTGTATTTTCGCGTTGAATAACAATTGCAATTCTCTGCGCAATTAACCAGCCCTCCTGTTACCGGCGGCGTCGATCAAACGTCGATCAATAATTAATTGTACACTCATTAAAATTTAAATAATTAATATTTACTTTAAAATTTAAAATTTGCTTTTATAAAGTCTGGAAAAACCAATAGCTGGAAAAGTGAACAGTTGGTTATAAATGCATTTGTTTTGGTATCGTTTATTAAGGTACCTATAGGTGGTAAAATTTAGTTCCTAATCAAGTAATTGTTTTTTGATAACACCGGTAACATTCAAATATTTTTTCATTAGCATCTGCATGACCAGCAATGGAACATTAATTGGTTCACGACAAACAACAAAAAATATATGCGCTTAAAATAATGTTGAGTGCGAATTACTGTAGCAGTTAAACAATATTTTTCGAATAACGTTCCGCCTCTACATTAACCAGTGTAGAGCTGACAACGAGTTTTAAAGTTAAAACAGCTTTTTCTCCGCAACAGCCGAATAGCGGAGTCTGAAAGCATTTTAAAGCCCGTTCTAACATTTACAAAGGGAACTCGACGCTACATAGTTAACATATCGCGTTTAACATGTTTACGAGAAGTTTATCTGCTGTGCTTTTTCTTGCTACATAAAAAGCTAGCTGAATTTTACTAACTAGCCTTATTATCAGCGCCATTCTCAGCGTCTACTCACAGAATTATTAGCATTGTATAGTAAACATATCGCATAAAACGTGTTCACGATAAGTTTATCTGTTGTTACTTTTTTACACGTTTTTATTAGCTTAGGTTGTATCTGAGTATGTAACGGAATCTTTGAGCATAGTTTTAATTAAACTAATTTAAACTTCTTTTCTGATATATTTGTGATATGTTCTGGTATTTTATTGAATAGAAATCCCTAATCGTCTTGAGTTAGACAACTAAATAGTTGAACAACGTTATTCCCATCTTTTTCAGCGACCATAAATATTATCTATCTATTTATCTATAAAGTATCTACCAGTAAACAAGTAGCCCAACTGCCATTGTACATGAGTAGGCTTGAAACTTTAAAACCGACATTTGCCATTAAGTAAGCCATATCTGTACAAAATACGTTTCCCTCACTCGTACACGACGTGAGATCGAATGCAATATTTCGCGGCGAGCACTTAGCGTCGCTTAATGGAAGAGGCCGCGAGTTTCGGTAAATAAATTTGCCACCCATTGTACATTGTAGTTCTACTCGGCACTACAGATGTAAGGAACTGATGATATCGGAACCGATGACGGAATCGGAGTTTTTAAATTTGGTTTGTCGGAACCGGAACCGGAATCGGAAGTGGAGACTAAAGAGAATGTGTTAAGATTACTGCCTCGACGCTGCTGATGAAGAGTAGGCAGATGCAAAGCTCACGCAGAGTTTTGCGATTGCTATTGGGCCGGAATACGACCAGTTTTCTTGTCATCATGCCACATGGGCATGGACTCCCTTTAGATTGTTTAGGTTAGGCTTTTATTATAATTAGTTTCATGTGATTCCATGTTATGTTTAGATTAATTCAATAAATAAATAAAAAACCAAATGAGTTTTGAAGTACTAAAATTCGAAGATGACTGGGGCGACAGTTACCACATACCATCAGGTGCATTATATCTAGATTGCTACTTCAAACTCAAAAGGTTCAAAAATTTACAGTGGCAGAACTACAGTTCCAATGGGGAGGTGCTACCGCCACCTTTATAATCCGCAATAAAACAACTGCTATGTTTCAGTTCTCTCAGATCTCTTAGATCTCAGATGGGGTTTTAATTTTGTTTGAGATTGGATGTGAATGTCCTTGGGCTGCAGCGACTACATAACATTAGGTGACCTGTCACTTTGCTAATCTTCTCACATAACAAGTCTAAGAAGGGAGAACTATAGTTCAACTGGGGACATACCACTGCCGCCCTTATAATCCGCCGTAAAGCATCACTTGTATTTCGTTTGGAGAGGTGCGGTCGCCGGCTACACTTTGAAGCGAGACGACCATCTTTGTCCTCGGGAGTTACAACGTATCTACGTTCGAGCCCTGATAGGATTTCAGTCGTGTTTGTGGTTGTACGTGGATGTCTATGGACTGTAACTACTTAACATCAGTATATAAAAATAATTATATTAATAGTATATCTTAATCTAATAAATATAGTTGCAACAAGTAATTCGTCGATCTTGTAATCCGATTATCGAACTAAGAATATTTGAACGAGAAATTATGGCCGGCTTATCTGAGCATTTCAATCTGTATTTGCAATAGCAAGACCGATATCCAATTAACTCTGTAATAAATATAATTTAGCTTACATTTTCATCTTTTTACTAATATATATCTTTAAACAGTGACCTTTTTATGTGAAAAGAGTAACATCAAGCTTGTAAATCACCTGATGTTAAGTAGTCGCAGCCCATAGATATCCACGTACAACTACAGACACGCCTGAAATCCTATCTGTGCTTGAACATAGGTACGTTGCTAGTCCTGAGAACTAAGATGATCGCCTCGCTTCTCCTTCAACTGCACCTCTCCAACCGAAACACAAGTAATGCTTTACGGTGGATTATCAAGACGGTGGTAATACCTCCCTCGTCGTACTATAGTTCTCCCACCTTGACACCTATTTCAATAGCAAAGTCTTTTTTCTCAGGAGTCATAATTACATACGATACCACTCTCCACTCATTTGCTACACAAAGAAACATGTATGTGTACTAATTTACGCACGTAAGAAGTTATACTTCTTTGGAGTAACAAGATAAAAATCTTTAAAAAAATCCTTCGCTGTGATCAATGTTTGTAGAGAAAACGACTCTAATAATATAAAAAAGGTATTTAATACATTGAAAGAAAATTTTATTATAACATTATCTAATTAAGTATATTTTTTTGATATCATAAAAAATATTTTTACATAATTAAACAAATTACTTTTAATTGTTGTCACTTCGCTGCTTAGCGAATTAACGATAGTAACGTAACTACAAAACTAAGTATTTTCCTGGTGTCGATTTTTCGTGACGATGTGCGTGCGCATCTTCAAAATTTACTGTCATGTTCTTCCCTAACGACAAAAGTTTTTGAAGCTATTCTTAACTCAATAACACAAAAAAATCATACATAAGTAATAATCGCAGTATCCAATGTAAAGGGACCATACCTTTTACTTGTATTTCAAGTAAAGTCATTGTATTCCTGTTGAATGGACCTCGCACACCAATCTTCTTTCACAATAGAAAGTAAATTTAGAACGGAGACGTCCTTATTAGGACAAAATGATATCTTCATGTTGAAGGACCTTTGTAAAGAAATTATATTTTCAAAAATATAATAGATCAGGCTTATTCAAACTTATAGCTTTACGAACCCCCTTTAAAGATACCAAACTACCGCAAACCCCTAATTTTTAAAATAAGAGGGCATTTCAAAAATTAGGAGTTACCCCCTAGTATTACCCCCTAGGATAGCTCATTCATATTCAAACCATACAGCTTTCTATTTTAGTAGGTATGTGATCAAATTGAAATGAAACAAAAATAGCAAAATTTGAGGCTTTTATTAGTCTTAATCAATACGAATAGGTTACTAACGCGATGGACGGTAAATTTTGTCGTGAACATTCTACGATCAATTGGCGAACCGCTAGGGTTTCAGGATCTCCACTTTCAGTAACCCTGATATAGATAAATAAACACTTAACACAGTCCAGAACAAACCTCAAGATGTTCTGGGCAGTCAAAACCCTAAAAATATGTTTTTTTTTATGTGCGAAGCATAGCAAACGAGCATGCAAACCACCTGATGTTAAGTAGTCGCATCCAATAGACATCCACGTACAATCACAGACATTGACTGAAATCCTATCTGAGCTCTAACGTAGATATGTTGCTACTCCTGAGGACTAAAGTGGTCTCCTCGCGTCAACGCATAGCCGGCAACCGCACCTCTCCAACCAAAACACAAGTAATGCTTTACGGCGTATACTCTTATACGGCGGCGGTACCTACCCGGTAGATTTATAATTCACCCACCTATAAAACGTACAGATATTAAAAATATTAAAATACTTCTCAAAATACAGTTATGTTATATTTTTATTCGACATTGTATTAATTATAGGTGAAATATTGTACGAGTTACAGATTTTTAATATAAAGAATTTCGGCTCTCAAAAAATTTATATTTTCAGTTACAACGTTCATATTATGACTCTCTTTTTGGTCATTGTGTTATTTTGGTTTCCTTTTTTATGTACTATCTAATAGTGGAATCTGTATGTATTCATTTGTATTGTATTGTATGAATATACGTTTTTATTCAAACATCATTTATACATATGATCATATTTACGATGATGAAAATCTTAAAACGAATTACAATAAAAGCCTAACCTATACAATCTAAAGGGAGTCCGTGCCCATGCGGCAAGGTTCCAAGAACACTAGCTGCATTCCCGCACTGAATAGCAATCGCAATTCTCTGCGCAAGATATGAACCAACCCTCTTGTATGAATCATTTTTATATAAACACTGAATTATTTGTTAATAATAAATAATAAATAGATACATATCATATAATCATCATCATAATATCATATAACATATCGAACACACTACATGAATTTTTCCTTTTCTGAGTGGTTAAGAAATGAACTTGCATTTTTATAAGTAATACTAGCAGACCCGGCGAACTTCGTACCGCCTTAAAATTAAAAATAGGTCTCAAAGTTCAATAACGGTTCAATGATATTAAAATGCATTATCAGTTCTGTGCATTTCAGACACACGTTTCAATTCATTGTGTCCTGTAGCGCGGGACCAGAATAGCGCTACCGTATCTCCTGTCTGTCGTAAAAGGCGACTTATAGAAAGACACCTGCCGAGATTTGGTACCTGGCCCTTTGGTTGGAAAGGGTTCAGGTGCCTCGAACCAGTCATCGCCCCAGATTAGACGGGGAGGACAGGTGAAGGTCCATCATCATCGTCGATCCACTAACCTTCCGGAAGCTCCTCCTTAACGCTGTCACGCAACCATAGTACAAACGCCTGACCCGCGATGTGAACCCAGCCCTGCGGATCTGCTTGCTAACACATCGCTTGGGCCTGTGGACTGTACCAGCCGCCGGCGTCGGACAAAACCAGCTGGCGGACGGCATGCCGGAGGAATTATCCCGAGCCTCCCCACTTAACAGTGGGCGAGGGCTGCCAAAGTATTCCCTC